>JAWZYU010000599.1:0-97000 GCA_038380435.1 Ryuthela nishihirai
TTTGCATATTGATTACTTAATGCTTTAATCCTTTGAAAAAATTAAATTTCCACTTCCTCCCACCCACGTAAACGCATTTTCCAATTATGCTACAGTAGCCTCCAGCCAATTCCAATAATGTCTGTTTCACAGGTCTGTCCACCACATCTTATGTCTCCCCCCTTTTTCTGTGGCTTTTGCACACACTTGTTCATAACTCTATTGGCTACTCTGCATGGGTATGCACCAGCACTTCAACCATCTATATGATGGGGGAGGGAGGGCATTCTGCTCCCTTACAAAGTGGTCCAGTTAACGGAAGAGGATGTTTACACGCTTCAACTATTTCTTTGAACCAGATGATAAGGGGTCTCTTAGACTCCTTTACAAAGTGGCCCAGTAGTGTACGAAGGACGTTTGACTGACTTTAACCCTTTCTCATCTTGGATATATTGAAATGCTAACCACATAAGAATATAGGATACACTGATGTAATTTTTTGCATAGAGGTGATATGAATAACAATAATTTTTTAACGTAGTTACTGTTGAAATATTCAGGAGATTTTTCTTCCTCTCATAAGCTAGACCACTTCCTTCTAACAGCTAGACCACTCTTTCACCATATGGAGCACCTGGTAGTCACTTCCGGTTTTCCTATTTTCTTCACTTGAGAAGCAAGTAGAGGAGAGCTGTTGCAAGTGGGAAGAGTTCCGTTTTGTTACGTAACGGAAAGACGTTTTACAAAGCACATGTGCGCGGTTGCTCTTTCGTTCTCGTAGTTGTAGCAAGAAAGGCGGGTTCCACAAACAACTTGATTGAAAGTTTTTTTGGGGGAAACAAATTTATCTTTAGAGAATTATAAAATTGAATTATCACTGATCATTTAAAAGTACTAAAGCATAAGAAGTATAGATTTTTGTTCCACTCCTACTGACTAAAGGTAAGTTTGTTTTTAAATTCTTCTAATAATCGGGAAATAGTTTAAATCCGATAAGCTTTTTCTAATTAAACATTATCGTTTATTAACCATTCATTGGGAAATAAAAAATCTAGTTTTTAGTTTTGAAAAAACGTATAAATCAATAGGAAAATAATCAATTTTTTTAAAGGTTTATATATATTTATTACTACTTGTTATAACTAAAGAGAAAACGTAAATAGCTTTAGTTACTAGACATTTATTACTAGACGGGTATCAAATTTTTTTTTCGTAACTACGTTTTCGGGATTACAAAATTATCTGGTATTTGCTAAATGTTAAAAAAGATTGGGAGGGGGGAATTATGAAATAAAATCGTGATTAGTAATCATAATTAGTAAGGTCATTAACCATCAAATCTTAATTCTGAAACATTTCCTTCAGTTATATATGAAAACCATTAAAATGTATAAGATAGTTTTATCCAGTTATTTCCGATCACATTTTCTTGGCGACAAAAGATGTTTTTTCAAGGCCCTCATTGATTACAACAATTATCTGACTGCCCATTATAAAAAAAGCCATAATGACAGCACACGAATGCTTTGCATCCAGGTGTTTAGTTTGAGCTGCATATCTCACCCATGGTTCATGCTATGATGAATTTAGGCTACATCCATTCACAGTTAACGGACTTCAGACTGATTCAGATTTACAAGTAAATCGCCTACCATGTTATGAAGAAAATGATTTTATTATCTTCTGGGGCGTTTTTTATAATGGGCAGTCAGATAATTGTTGAAATCAATGAAGGCCTTGAAAACATCTTTTGTCGCCAAGAAAATGTGACCGGAGATAACCGAAAATCTGAATTAGTCTGAAGTCTGTTAACTGGGAAAGGATGTAGCCTAAATTGGAACCTATAATTTCTGATGTGCAAAATATTTTTTTATAATGGGCAGTCAGATAATTGTTGAAATCAATGAGGGCCTTGAAAAACATCTTTTGTCGCCAAGAAAATGTCACTGGAGATAACCAAAAAATACCTTTTTTTCTAACCATCATAAGTTTCTCTTAATTTTTGTTTTCATTGGTGGCCAGGAAAGAGTAATTGTTTTGTATTCATTTGTATTAATGCTATGTAGATGTTGGATGTATGTGTTTTTCTGCTGAGGTCCTGCCATCCTCACAGACCTCTGTAGTGTATAAACTGACAGCCTCCTGTCAGACCTCTGTGGCAAGCAGCTGCTTGAGGGGATTTTTATTTTTTTATTGAATTTTTGTTCATGATTGTAGCAAGTATCTATGTTTTAGCACCACTGAAATAACCCTTCTGGGCACTATTAGGCTACACTAGAATTCATGGGTTTGATGTCTGCTAATGGTTGTATGTTTTTGAATTATGTGATACATAGCCATTATGTACAATACGTGTGTAAGTAAAAATGAATGCCTGTAGAAATAATATTGTTCGTGGGGGATTATTGTGTAGGATGATTCTCTGATTTAAACTTAATGCCACAGCCAGAGGAAGTCATAAGGTGCAATATGTTCAGAACTTGCAGTCCTCACAGTTAGTGAAAAGGGAAGATGAATCTAATAAGTTGAAGGATGAAGTTTGATTGTTTTTATTCTGAATAGTACTTTTTTGTACAGCAGACTAAATATCAAGAAAAGTCTGGGAGGTGGAAAGAGGTCTGTCAAATGGCTGTTCGGAGACGAAAGAAAAATAATCAAATCTCTCATCAGTCACCCACAATGTTATTAAATGTTCACAGGTAACTCTTGAGAACATCTTGCTCAGCCGCTCTGCCCACAATCAGTAGGGGACATCAATGGGCTTGGAAAGACCGCTGTCTGTCAAATGGGATGTTAAGTAGTGGCCCCGTGTATGGGAGAGCCATATCCTGTGCACATTAAAGAACACACTGGATGGCCTCGACGGAAAGTTACCATCTGTTTACCAACAGCTGTTCCAGTGGGTCCCCTCTCCCAACCTTCTCTGAGCGTTTGGGGTCCATGTGACCTGGCTATTTAGCCTGTGGTGTGCAAAAAAAGTGCCGCTCAGAAGTGAAACAAACCAAACCCATCTTGCTCAGTGGTACACAGGGCCACTACTTAATATCTCATCTGATGGATAGCAGCCTTTGCAAATCCATCAGTGTTCTATTTCTCATATAGGATAGAACTGGGGCTAGTGAATAAAAGAAAGTCAAAGAACAACTTTTATCAGTGCTACGTTAAAGTTGGCTCTGTCAGTTACCTGCAGAAGTGATTTTGACCTAGGGAAAAACAGTATATGCTTTTTTAGTTTCATGCAGTGGAAGACATTTGATTATGTAGAGTTATTAATCTTGATGATAATATCATCAATCTTCCTTCGCCTTGAAGTTCCATTTCAAACAGATAAAGTTGCAATGTTAGGAGAAAGTTTAACAAACTTTTTAAGGTATTTAATGTCTAGAGATTACCCCCAAAAAGTTGAAACTATTGTGAATAAATGTTTTTTTGCACAACTGTTGCCATCTTCTGTTATTGTGACATAGCCTCACATTAGTTGTGAATATTTAGAGAATAATGTAGCTCTAAGTATAGGAAAATTGTTACAAATATATTAGAGAAAATTTTGATGTATAGGGAATACTGTTTAAATACTTGAACCTAAGAAAAAATACCCCTGAAAATACTTGAACCTAAGAGTGCCTGTTGGTAGAATGCCAGGCTTGTAATCTGCAGTTCCCAGATTTGAATCCCAAGTGTGCTAGCATTGAAATTTATCTTTGCTAGTCCCATCAATGGGCTTCGAAAGACTGCTGTTCATCGGATGGTACATTCAGCAATGACTCCATGTGCAGAACCGTAACCTGTGCACTTATAAGAACATGCTGGATACCTTGACAGGAGGTTACCATCTGTTTCCTATAACAGCTTCTAGCATTCTCCTTCTTTGAACCCTTGGGGTCCCTATGATCTAGTGATTTAGCCCACTGTATGCCAAAAAGTGTCACCCAGAGATAAAACAACCAAACCTAACAGCTGTAGATTTAGCAGTAAAAATGAGTTTTGGAAATAGTGGGGACCAAATTCACAGCTCCCAGAAAACTTGTCTGGCACTCTTCTTATTCAGTTATCTTAAGAATATCACTTTCACATGAACATTTAACAACTTCTGTGCTAACATCAGTGGAAAAAGTGTATGTGTATATATATATTTGAATATTGGCTACTGAGTTAAGCTCTTTATATATCAAAAATGGGACACTCAAAGGGTTACAGAAAAATGCTTATTTGTGAAAAATGAACACACTGACCACTTTGCCATCAGGAACAAAGCATATATTATTGGAATTAATTTTTTTTTTCAGAAACAATCAAGCATTATATTTCAAATGAGTTTGCAAAGTAAAAGGAAAACAGGACAATGTCATGTTAAATAATTTAATGAGACACATCAGAGAAAAATAGGCTATTTGTTAAAAATGCAATGTCTACTCACCTTCCTTACAGTAAACTCCCATGAGATTTACTTCTCTCTGTGGGGGCAGAAAGAAGGGAATATAATTCAAAATACCCCATCATACTTCCTAGATCAGTAGCTTTCACTTGGGATATACCTCATTAAGCTCAGTAATCTAAGGTTGATGGAACAAGCCCTTTACTATAGTTATGATGAGAGGGAAACATTTACTGAATTTGGTGGTTTTAGCTCTTATCATTTAGGCTTGCATGAAACAACCTGGTCACACCTGTTTTGCATGATTTCAGTGGATTTCCCTGTAGCCTATAATCTTCAGAGTGAAAGAAAGTTCATGTAAAGTTGCTCTTTATGGGGCTGTGCACATAGCAGACAAACACACACCTCTTCTTTATATGTAAGATAATATCTTCAAGCATTTCTCAGATTAAGATTGTCTTTGCTTAGGAGTTTTAAGCCTTCTGTATTATTCCAGTCCTTTTCCAAATTCTTCACAGCCCTCCCTTACTCATAGAGGAAAAGATGTAAAAGGTGAATATATTCTTCTAGACCAGGGGTTCTCAGCCTTCTTTGTTTCATGTACCCCTTGGAAATGTGTATGTAACTAGCGTATCCCTTGCATAGATAGATAAAACTATAGTTATAGTATAACAATGGGAATAAAATAAAACATATATATATATATAACATATATCTAGCGACTTTTGAGCTCCCACAGCGTACCCCAAAATATTTTACTGCATCCCCCACATTGAGAACTCCTATTCTAGACCTTTCCTATTCTTCCCTCTGGTTCCCACTTCCAAATTCTTACTGGTCATTTGTCTTCCTTTATTCTTCTTGCATATCTGTACCATTTCAGTCTTTTAATTTTAATCCTTTCATTCTCCATTTCTGTGATTTCCATAGTTTTTGAAATATGGAATTTGTACTATATGTGCTTGTATAGCATTGTCAATTAGTGCCCAAACGTGATATATTTTATTTTTAGTTCAGGAGACAATACTAGTTAAGGATTAACATTTGTATGTAGTCATGCATTTTCATGCAATTCGTTTTGTGAAGGGTAACTTTTCATTGGAAGCCACTGATAATAGTTATGGTAAACTTGTTTAATAGCTACAATAAGCTATAACAGCAGCCAACTAGCAGCCCGCATAAGGATTTTTGTGACTCACGAACAAAATCAGGTTTTTAGTTGAAATTTTAAATAAATATCTCTAATCCACCTTATAATATTTTGTCAACTTATATCACTTTACTTGATATGCAATTTTCAGCTTACTCATTCTGTAAAGTCTACAAAACATTCTTAAGCCAATCGGCAAACTTCTGAAACGTATTAAGAGTGGTGCAGCGTCATCAAACAAATGTTTTCATGAAGCTGCAGCAATAAGAAGTATCTAATGACAGCACGAATCACTCTCACTGCACATGCATATGGCGGGGAATTTTGCCAGACAAAACTAATCGCTAAAGAAAAGATAATTTTGATCTCGCTGTGGATATTTGGTGATATAAGAACAGCACTGAGCTATAAGATACTAAATAGTTTGCTCTTTTCACTTGAAAATTTTAGAAAAGTGCAAAATTTGTTAAAACTGAAAGAAATATTAAATCAAATACTATTTTATTTTTATTTATCATATATTTTTAGTCATGGGATTTGTGTATTCATAAATATTTGATAAAAGTGGGATATTTTATCTATTAGAGACAGCAGAAAAGATGACTGAATGAAACCTATCTTGTATAGAATTATGAGCATGTTATGCTAACTTTGACATTCATACACCTAGATGAACTCTGCTTACAATTTTGTACAGTTAGCTGATGTCTTACAAGTTGACTGCATGGTTAAATCGTAGTCTTTCCGTAAGTAATGTAGTTGATTACTCATTTAATCTGATTATTCATGAAATCAAACTATTTAACCTCAAGAGTTTAAGGGTTAATGATTCATATCATTATTATTGCTCGTGAAATCAAACTACTTATTTCAAAGATATTAGCATTAAGTCCAGTTTTTCACTACCATAGCAAATTTTAGAAGGGATCAAACTATTATAAAGACATAAGTTTTAAGTGTATTTGCCACCCTTCACAAATTAAAAAAAAATATCAGCAATAATTTTAATTCTTTCATTTAACTCATTAATGCAGACACTATTTTTTCTTGTTAAATATGCATTCCAGAATTAGTGATCACAACAATGGCTGCAGGTATTAAAATTACTTTTTGATCTGTGATCTCCCAAATGGAAACTGATGTATTATTTATATGGGAACAGTAATTTGTAGAAACATTTTATTACAAATACTGTAAACATTTAAAATAAGACAATCTTTATGTTTCAATTACAAAACTTGAGAAATACATCCATTTCTCAATTTATACAATAGATAGTTTCCGAAAAGTCACTGTGTAAATTGAAACCAATAATTTATGGGAAAAAGAGGAATAGGTTTCAGAAAAAAAATCTGATAATGAATAAAATGTGTACATTTAAAGTTTTATTTATATATATCTCAAACTTCAGTTCAGCATTAATAATAGCATTAATGTAACATTATTTTGTACTTTATTTGCACTAATTCAGATAAGCTTAAAATAATTTCTCATATATTTATTTTTGGTCGCAAAAAATACTCATCTTTCATGTAGATGTATACTATCATATTTGAAAGGATATATATGGACTGAATATAAATGAGAATTAAGCATTTGTACAAACACTTAGTGCTTTATTCTACAGCATTAGTATTTATATTTTATGAAACAGTGTACTTACGAATCAACTGTATTTAGCCTATAAAATAGTCTACAAAGTTAAACTTGTTGCTAAAAATGAGATAATATTATTTTTTTGACTCCTTTGACTGTCATAACTTGTGGTTTGATTGTAAGATCATATGGCATACCAGACAAGTTACTGAAAGCTCTATAATAACACTGAGTCTTGTGCAAGAGTTGTTAAGGCTTTTAGCAATTTTCTACATATATTAAAAAAATCTCAATCTGTATTGTATAAAACAGAGTTTAATAATGTTAAATGAGACCTGCTGCATTTTCTTGATCATGTAAAACAGTATCATTAAGTAAATTAAAACTGGTTACCTTTTTTTATTGTATAAAATTGAAACTATGTAAGTTGAGGGATAGATGCATATAAAATTAAAGTGAAATATATGTGCTGAAGTATTCTAAACAGTGATAAGGTGAAAGTTGATTTCAAAGAAATATATTTATCTTTAAACACATGACATTATTATGTATAAGAAATATAATACCTTCCCTATGGGCATCGATTGTCTGCAAAACATGTAGCTTGGCAGTCTTCCAAGGACATACCCAATGTAATTGCAACATTTTATCTCTTTTCAATAGATTTTGCCTTCTGTAATTCTTCAAATACTTCACTGCTTACAGGATTCTCTACAATTTTCCCATATTACATTTAAAAAAGAAGTCTTTTTCTGATAGAACCCAAGTTTGAGGATAAAGTCACTGTTATTTTTGCATTTTGGGGATCTGTTGAATTTCACTGGGTACTAATAGATTTATTCCTCTTTCAGAGTTTTTTTTTCCTAATCATTATTTCATCAATATACATTAACTGAAACATTAAGAAACTTTTTAATCCTATCCCCACTTCTAAAACTCATGACTATGTTACTGATTGAACATGTATTAAGTATTGTAGGTTAATCAAGATCCATGGCACTGCATAAATGATTAGTATAAAAATGGCTACTAATCTTTATTTGAAACTGGATCACAAAACACCAGTATCTCACAATTGGTGGGGCAGGGGTGGCTCAGTCGGTAGCATGCCACGCTCATAATCTGCAGTTCCCAGGTTTGAATCCCATCTTGGCCAGTATTGAGATTTATCTCTGCAGAACCACCCCACCCTGCTCTTGATCAGTAGGGAAGACTGATAGGCTTGGAAAGGTCACCTTCCATCAGATGGGGATGTTAAGCCATGGCCCCATGTGCAAGAGAACCATACCCTAATCACATTAAAGAACATGCTGGATGGTCTTGATGGGAGGCTATTCTGTCTCCAGCTTTACAAACGCACGCACGCACAAACATACAATTACAGAGACGAAACATTAAACAAGTATGTGACAAAAATAAATATGAAGAAAAACTTAGTCCATCACATTGATGAATACATACACTTAGAAAGACATCCATTGAATATGTATAATGCCATCTGTCTCTTTATTTGAACTTGAATACTCATATTTCAGGAGTAAGTATTTTTCAACATGTTTGAATATTTTTTTGAGCATGCCTGTCTTACGTTATGTTTTCTGTCAAATGCCTCGTAACAAGAAAAGTTTTGAAATATTTTTTATTAATTGTTGAAATAATTTAAAATCAACAACTGAGATTTGGATCGATTTCACAGATCTCTAATTTATCATCAGTACATTTTACCATAAAAAGCTTATCTTCGAAGTTGGCTTCTCATTGTCATATTTTGGGCTGTAAATTTGTACACCAGTGCAGAAATATTGAGTTCAGATATTCAGTATATAATAATTATAGTATATATTAATTTCAGCTATAATTTTTTGTCATAAAACTTAACACAAAGAAATATTTGAGTGAGATGTATAAAAAATTTTTTGCATCCATTGTTTAAACATAATATACACAGTCCTATCAGAATAATATGACCACCTACCATAATATATGTATGGTAGGTGGTCATATTATTCTGACACGATTGTGTATATTGGTATCAATTTAAACCGATGGAAACTGAGCGCGAGTTCAAAAATAATAATTAGTAACAATAATTCTAAAATAACGTAATTTGTTACAAAAATATGAATGAAAACATTTATATAAACTAAATTCAACCAACACAAATCTTCATCAGTATGAAAATAAACCTTTAGAAGAACATAGTACCTTTTTACTATTCCTACAAAGAAGTGTTTCCTCTATATTTTTTACCATCTCTACTCAAGCATAAAATAAGGCTTTTTGCAACAGTCAATAAGTGGCACAATCATATTTGTGAACAAGCCTGCAATCTATAAAGAACTATTTTACCAATTCCAAAACAAACTAATATAACTATGCATCAACGATGAACTCTTCCTACAGAAAAGTTGAAATCAGCTCTGCTTTTTCGACTGACATAAAACCTCCTCAGCCACATCTTTAAGTGTCCTAAGCATCCTTCTTTTTCTTACCAGTCTACTAGTAGGATCAACACTAAAAACTTATTTAACCTTCAGCTCACACACCAAATAAAAATATTTCTTATACTATAGTACACAGACTAAGTCAAACTACGTTTTCCTTCACACTCCAATTCCTCAATTACAACTCTTGTTTCTTTAAATTCGTTCGAAGTGGTTAGTGACGTAATTCTCACGCTGTAGTTCACGCGAGCATCAAGACGAAACATCACATGACGGTTTCATTATATCTCTGTCATCTGCTGTAACATTTTTATCTAGTAATACACAAGTTAAACTTTTTACTTATAAAATTTTAACTTTCTTTAATAAGGCTATGAAAGCAATTTGAACGCATGCCATTTTTACATCTGTATTGGATGCGTTGAGATTTATTAAAGAAACCTTTACCTAGGCATGGCTGTTTGTGTTGTTTTTCTGCTGAGGACCTGCCATCCTCTCAGACCTTCTACTTTGGCGTATAAACTGACAGGCTCCTGTCAGACCTCTGTGGCAAGCAGCTGCTTGAGGGGGTATTTATTTATTTATTATTACCTGGGTGGGGGGGGGGGGGCGATTTATCTTGATAATGCCACGTTTTACCCTTGTAGCGTGAGGCTCGTAATCTGCCGTTCCCAGGTTTAAGTCCCTCCTGGGCCAGCGTTGATATTTATCGCTGTAAAACTCCCCGCCTTTCCCTCGGTCAGTAGGGGACACCGATGAGCTTGGAAAGGCCGCTGTCCGTCGGATGGAATGTTAAGCTATGGCTCCGTGTGCTAGATAGCCCCTGTGCATGTTAAGAACATGATGGATGGCCTTGTTGGGAGGCTGCCATCTGTCTCCCAACAGCCATCCCCCAATCTTCTCTGAGCCTTTGGGGCCCTTGTGACCTGGCCATTTAGCTATTGTTTGCCAAAAAAAAGCGCCGGGCAGAGGTAAAACAACCAACCCTGTACCGGACCGAAGAGGGGCGGGGGTGGCTCAGTCGGTAGCGCGCCAGGCTCGTAATCTGTAGTTCCCAGGTTCGAGTCCCAGCTGGGTCAGCGTTGAGATTTATCTCCGCAAAAATTCCCCGCCTTGCCCACGGTCATTAGGGGACACCGATGGGCTTGGAAAGGCCGCCGTCCGTCGGATGGGACGTTAAGCCGTGGCCCCGTGTGCGGGAGAGCCATACCCTGTACACGTTAAAGAACACGCTGGATGGCCTTGACGGGAGGCTACCATCTGTCTCCCAACAGCTGTTCCAGTGGGTCCCCTCCCCCAACCTTCTCTGAGCCTTCGGGGTCCATGTGATCTGGCCATTTAGCCCATGGTGTGCAAAAAAAATGCCGCTCAGAGGTGAAACAACCCAACCAACCCGGACCGAAGAAGGTTGGGTACGGAGTCCCCCCCCCCCCAACCTTTGAGAATGTGAATACCATTTTCTAAGGCAGTCCCCCAAATGCAGACGCTCAAGCCCCCACCCCCCAATTATAACGTTTTTGGGTACGCCCCTAAAAGTACCTTAAAATTGAATTCGTTCGGCTGGACAGCAATTGATATGGGCTTGTGGAAGTTTAATTACGCCTGCGTAGATTATTTAATAATAAATTAACTTTCAGCTGCTAGATGCAATTGGAAATGTATCTGTTGCATTAGAAGGTTTACGTTTAGTCAAAGTAGTTAGATTTATAATATGTATATATTTGCTTGGCTACATCAAACAGAATAAAGCATGGATGTTTTCTTTCTTATGTTGTCTTTCTACTGAGGTCTCGCCATCATTACATGTCTTCTCTATGATGTATTTTACTGGATAGGCTCCTGTCAGATCTC
Organism: Ryuthela nishihirai; assembly: GCA_038380435.1. NCBI lineage: Eukaryota > Metazoa > Arthropoda > Arachnida > Araneae > Heptathelidae > Ryuthela > Ryuthela nishihirai. Next base: position 11,396 of record JAWZYU010000599.1, read on the forward strand.
TGTGACAAATAGCTACATCAGGAGTAATTTTTTATGTAAAATATATATCCTGTGGCCGAGTGGTTAGCGCATTTGGCTACTGATCTAAGGGACCTGGGTTCGAGCCCCGGACTAAGGCATGGATGTTTGTGTTGTTTTCTGCTGAGGTCCCGCCATCCTCACAGACGTTCTACTGTGGCATATAAACTGACATGCTCCTGTCAGACCTATGTGGCAAGCAGCTGCTTGAGGGGGTATTTATTTATTTTTTTAATATATATTTTTACTTCATTGTTAAAATTATTTATTCCAATAATAAATTTCAAATAATTCTGAGGTAGCGTACATATTCAAAGATAAAAGTATGAGAGTATATAATGATTATTAAGTATTATAAAACCTATTTGTAAAAATTTATCAAGCTGGTTCTATATTCTTCTGGCCATTATTGCCTTTACTAAAAAGCCACATAGAACTACCAATACTGAGATAGGTGGCATCAACTGCGACGTTCTCATTTTTCGTTGGCGACTTCTTAACAACTCATTTCCTGTCTGGGAAGAAGTAGCATTGACTAAGTGCCTTCTCACAGAACAATGCAGTCAATCTCAATATGGAAGTTTTAGTGGAATAAAAGTAGTTAAGATAATTTTCCTAGTTCATCAACTAGGAAAATTATCTTAACTACTTTTATTTAACTAAGAGAATTTAGGGATTATATTTGCCTCCCCATTCAGTTATTCGTTGTTTTCAATTAGTTTCTTTAAAAATTGGAACACCCTTTCAAGAGACTAATTTTTAAAACGGTACTTCCCTTTTAAAAAAAAAATGAATATGGGTAACACTGCGTGCAAAGTGGATCTAGTTTCCGGGCTGAGGTCTGGAAATAAGACTTTAGTAGGGTTTCCAACTTATTCAAATATTATTCTGCAAGGAATAAAATTTTATGTTTGTTTTTTAAATCTATTTCCTAGTGTCGGACATATACTATGAGGCTGAAATAAAATTATACAAAGACAACTTTTTTTGGATTTCAAAGCAGGTAGACAAGTTTGAGATTTCGTATAAGATCTTTTTTTTTTGGGGGGGGGGGGGTGATGTTTTAAACTGCACCCCTACGTCCCTGTTATGAATATATCTTTTGTGTTATCTTTCTGCTGAGGTCTCGCCTTGCTCACAGATCTTTTGTATAGCGTATTAAATTGATAGGAACTTTAAGGCAAAAGGAGCAAATCTTTATTGGTTTGATCGACAGTAAAATGTTATTCTCATTTCCCGAATTTTCCATGTTGAATATCTACCGTTAGAGGGCGCTAAAGCTGAAAACGGCAAACTTTATTACCTTTAAAAATGAACGTTTCCGATCAATCTTTCCAGATAATAGTTTTCCTTTACCATACCATTATTACGCCTCTATACTTTTCTTACATCATCGCAGACTTATTGAATACGTTGCTGGCGAGGTGATTATCTGTAGTTTTGATAAAGCTAGTTTCTAAGAGGTCAAGGAATTTGCTTCTGTATACCTCTGTTTATTAGGCGCTTTCAAGGACTCCACTTTCGAAAGCTCAGATAACGAAAGCTAGATACCATAGACAGAGCCTGGTGCGTTTGTCTCGTATTGATTACGGTTAATGGTGCATTCAGTCGGTGCACTGATAAGTCTGTAGAGAAAACCACTTGGAAGTGGAATGAACACCTGTAAATAATAATTATGTACGCCAAATAATTGAATTTTTCAAGGCATAAGTTTTTTCTCATGTAACAATATATGAATTCTGGATTTAAATGTTTGATGACATTTTTTTTTTTCAAACGTTTTATGTTGGGTTGGCTTACTTCTGAGTGTTTTTTTCCACATAGTGGAACTAAATGACGAAATCACAAGGGGGTATTCTTTAAAGCAGTGCTTCCCAATATTTTTGATTCATGGTATACTTTTGAGAATCCAAAAACCAGCACATCTGAAAAAACAAACAAACATTTTTTAAAATATTTTATTAGTTAATACAATTTGTTATTTTACAATCAGAGGATTTTTTCATTTTAAATTCAAATGAAAAACAACCGTCAGATGTAAAACAATATGATAGATAATTCAGTGGCAGAAAAATAATTTTTATTTATGCCTTTTTTTATAGTAAAATTTGCAAAGTAATTAAATTTTTGTAAATAAACCTTTTTGACCGTAACTATAAAGAAGCTTTCTCATTTTTTTGGAAAAAATAAAGCTAAATATCAGAATTTCATGTTGAATAAAAATTAATACATTTTTTAAATTAAGTTATAAGTAGACAGTTTTGTGGGGAAAGTGAGTTATGCTAGGTAGTATTTTATTAGCAATTATACAACATAAAGTTAAAAAAAAACACTGCTTTTCTCACCCCCGTCTGAGTAAAGTATGCCGATTACTGCTGTCAGTGGAATATCTCTTGACACGTAATTTATTTTCACCGAAGTTTCGAATTTTTACAATAAACATCACTTGCAATATTCGCTAAAAAATTCGACATTTCCATATTTAGAGATTTATAACGATATAAATTAAAACTAAGTATTTGAAAAATGAGAATTATATTTCATTAGTAACAATCCAACTAGAAAATAGTTTTCCAATTATCTCTTAAACAAAACAGTTGCATTTTCCAAACACCCTGAGAGTAAGGGGTCAATTCATTGTTTCTAGTGGAAACGTCATAACATTCCAATACTAAAATTTTTTAGCATATAATACATTGTTTTCAATATTCATTTTAAGATTTCAATATTCATTGTAAATGAATAAATGAATATTCATTTCAATATTCATTTTAAATTTGGAATTTTGAACTTTTCCACCGTTAGAGGGCGTATTTATAGTTTTTAGGAGATTCGGTAAGTTTAAATCGTAATTTCATCTACCTATCAAACCTAAAAAGAATTTTTAATACATCTCTGGAAAAAAAATTCATTTCCTCTCCCACCCTCTAGGTTTACGGGGTCAACTCATTGTTGCCATTAAAAACTTCGTGATCTTCACATTCCACCGGCAAAATTTCTAGCATAAATATGTCATTTGCAAATAGTTTGGAATTTTTTTTTTTTCACCGTTAGAAAGCACGATTATAGCTTTTGGGGGATTGGGAAAGTGCAGATTGTAAAATGTCATCAGTACCTGTCCAAATTATTTTTGCCCCAATTATAGGTCAGTCGGTAGCGTGCCAGGCTCGTAATCTGTAGTTCCCAGGTTCGAGTCCCAGCTGGGTCAGTGTTGAGATTTATCTCCGCAAAATTTCCCCGCCCTGCGCACGGTCAGTAGGGGACACCGATGGGCTTGAAAAGGCCACTGTCCGTCGAATGGGACGTTAAGCCGTGGCCCGTGTACGGGAGAGGCGCTGGATGGCCTTGACGTGAGGCTACCATCTGTCTCCCAACAGCTGTTCCAGTGGGTCCCCTCCCCCAACCTCTGATTAATAGTTTGATATTGCAATGAATTGTGGGGTTGTACATCAATTTCGAACGGATATTCGAAATTTGCATAAAATGTTGCCTATAATTGGGGCAACCTACCATACAATGTTTGCCTATAATTGGGGATTGGATTGTTTTACCTCTGAGCGGCACTTTTTTGCACACCATGGGCTAAATGGCCAGGCCACAAGGACCCTGAAGGCTTAGAGAAGGTTGGGGGAGAGGACCCACTGGAACAGCTGTTGGGAGACAGATGGTAGCCTCCTGTCAAGGCCATCCAGTGTGTTCTTTAACATGCACAGGGTATGGCTCTCCCGCACACGGGGTCACGTCTTATCGTCCCATCCGACGCACGACGGCCTTTCCAAGCCCAGCGGTGTCCCCTACTGACCGTGGGCAGGGTGGGGACTTTTTTTGGAGATAAATCTCAACGTGACCTAGCTGGGACTCGAGCCTAGCACGCTACCGACTGAGCCACCCCTGCCCCTGGCCGTATTGGGAGTGCACCATTCAGTTCTCCATCTATATCCATGCTTTCAGTCTAAATTTTTGCTTTCGACACATTTATACTAAAATGCATTTCTGGGGAAATTTTCGTTTAATTACATTGTGCAATAAAAAAAAGCCCTGCCACATTTTGTTAGTGTTACCTTAATATTGTCAAGTCGTTTAAATAATTACAAATTCAGAAATTATCATCACTGAAATGAAACATCGGAACCCCGTTTGTTCACTTAATGGACAGGTTTTTTGTAATGATAGGATCAGTGTTTTTGTGATAAAACTAAAAACGAGTGAATTTTATAAGCAAATTTGATAAAGCAAAAGTAGACATTTAAAAAGTAGTATACTAGCAAGCAAAAAATTAGTGTTAGAAACGAGATGAGAAAAGATTTGCTCTCTTGTTAATAGCTTATTAAACTGGTCCTGGTCTCTTTTTAATCGTAGATATGTTTTTAACGTATGAACGCTTTTGATTTTAAGCGAAAAGTATTGGAGACGTGATCACGCAGAAGTTCTCAAGGCGGGCAGTAGAAATTCGGTACTATCAATAACTGTAAATATACTTACGAAAAAATTTGCGTCCTGTATGAAAGAAATGTAAATAATTCTTAAAGCCGCAATATTAAAACAGAAATGTGTTGCTAAAGCAATTGGACGAGTGAAAAATAAATGTTTTAGATATATCGCCATTTTTATACTGAGCTGGTGGCAACAGTAAGCTAAGGCGATGCAGGAGCGAGAGTTTTTGCAGCAGCTAGTAGGAAATTGGTGTGAGAAGTAGGGTTCGATAGAAGTCGTTCATTTAATTATGTGTAAAGGGATATAAGATTCAATACTATATTGAGCATGCTATACTCTATGTGTAGCTGTGTGTTATTAAAATGCCAATAATCGGGAGAAGTTGCAAAGTTAATCAGTGGGTATCGTTCAGTGAAATGCGCAACTTTTTTTTTCTAATGTTCTTTTTAACTGCAGTAGGGTAGTAGAATAATAAAATTTTCCGATTGCTTTGGATAAATGTCGAGTATTGCGTTATATTTACGAATCTACCATGGAACGTCCAACTATGGTAGCTATACCTACTCTGACGCAGAAAAGGCCTCGTGCAAAGATTTCTGCTGGTGTTAAAAAGGACATTTGCCGTTTTAAATTACAAAACCCTAAGTTCTCCTGTCAACAGATTAGAGACTATGTACAAAATAAATACAATATAAAAATTGGAAGATCGACACTCTCAGACATTTTAAAAGAACAGACAAAATGGCTAAACATAGATTCAAAAAGGGAACTTTACTATCGACAGAGGAAAGCCAAAGAAGAGGAATTGGAGAAACTCCTGTACATGTGGTTCCTAGACACAAATCAGTATGTTGCACAGGTAGGAGATGAAATGCTTCAGTGCCAAGCTAAGAAACTTGGAGAGACCCTTGGAGTTACTAGTTTACGTTATAGTAATGGGTGGTTATTGAATTTTAAACGACGGTATGGAATAAAGCCAGTAAAATTGCAAAATAAACTAAGACCCATACCTACAGATCCTTGTGTTGCATTACTGGGAAGTGAAACTGATGGAGTGCAAATGTCTTCTGATAATTTTTCAAATGACAGTCATTGTTTTGTTATGAAGCCTGAAGATGATGAAGTAGTTGTACCTGATATTTTATCAGCAAATGAAAATAGTACAGATCGATGCATGTCTTCATATAACAATTTTGTGGTAAGGAACTCAAAATATGTTAATGTTTCTCTTATGGTTAAGCAAGATCATTATGGAATATTTTGTAAATTTCCACTTATAATTAATTCTATATTATATGCTTCAGTTCTTTGCTTTCTATACCATCTAACAGATGCAACTCTTTTGATGTTATGTACATGTGCATCAGTCACCAATGCAAAATAAATCCTTTGGTTTGCATAGCTTTCAAATTGCAGATTTTGTAAAAGTTATATTGGTTTTCCAGAACTATGTATAATGGCTGAAGTTCAGGTTAGGGTACAACTGAGAGTTCAGCCATTTTTTAGATGCTTCATCCAAATATTGTTTTTGCAATTGTGCATGAACAGATCACCAAGACTAAAGCCATAGATGGCAGCATTTAAAAAAAAATGTTTTGATTAATGTGAAGACATTCTACACACACAAATATAAAAAATTAAAAGCTAATTTTTTTTAAAGTGTTGTCTACAGGAAGCCGTCCCGTGGTCGAGTGGTTAGTGCGCTTGGCTACTGATCTATGGGACCTGGGTTCGAGCCCTGGATAAGGCATGGATGTATGTGTCGTTTTTCTGCTGAGGTCCTGCCATCCTCTCAGACCTTCTACTATGGCATATAAACTGACAGGTTCCTGTCAGACCTCTGTGGCAAGCAGCTGCTTGAGGGGGTATTTATTTATTTTTTTATTTCTACAGGACATTTTTCTGTGATACTTGATTACTAAATAAACTAAACACATTTTTTTAAAGAGATTCAAAATCTTAAATATGAAATCTTGGTTGTTCATTTAAAAAATTCCAAACTAACACCTGAAAGGCTGCGCATAAGAAATTTCAAAATCCAGTAATTTTTATCTCATAACAGTGACAAAAACATTTTTAAACTTGTGTGTACATTGAACTGATATCTAACATCCAATATATTGAAGCACAGTTTCCTCAGATGAAGTAGACTCCAGATTAAGTAAATTTTTTGGTAATGGAATCTGGTACCTATTGTTGACACCTGAAGATAGAATATTGTGTATATTTTTAATAGTGTACTCGAAGCATACAAATGGTCAAGTTCAAAACTTTGTTGTTGTTATTTTTGTTATTGCAGTAGTTGAGGGAATATTTTTAAATGAATTAAACAGAGATGCATTTTTATTATTTCTGTAAAAGAGAAATTTCTTTAAGTTGGTTTTCCTGAAGAGCTTGTGTAATGGACTTGGTCAATTCATTCTCTGAGTATCTATATATATAATGTTGACTTTTCAAATAAATGTCAATGAAGTATTCTTTGTTTCTGCAGGAAATTCAGCCAATTATTGCCCAAAATTTAAAATTACAGTTTAATTTAAGTTACAAAATTTTAAATACAGTATACATGCAACGGGGCGGGGGTGGCTCAGTCGGTAGCGCGCCAGGCTCGTAATCTGTACTTCCCAGGTTCGAGTCCCAGCTGGGTCAGCGTTGAGATTTATCTCCGCAAAATTCCCCACCCTGCCCACGGTCAGTAGGGGACACCGATGGGCTTGGAAAGGCTGCCGTCCGTCGGATGGGACGTTAAGCCGTGGCCCCGTGTGTGGGAGAGCCATACCCTGTGCACGTTAAAGAACACGCTGGATGGCCTTGACGGGAGGCTACGATCTGTCTCCCAACAGCTGTTCCAGTGGGTCCCCTCCCCCAACCTTCTCTGAGCCTTCGGAGTCCATGTGACCTGGCCATTTAGCCCATGGTGTGCAAAAAAGTGCCGCTCAGAGGTAAAACAACCCAAAGTATACATGCAACAACCATCAAAACTGGTACTGTGAATTAAGTGCATCACAATACTACCGATATTTATTTCAGTTGCATCACAAATTTTTACTGCTTTTTTCTTTTACAGTTTTTGAAGTGACTGATGATGAATCATCTTTGCATTCAAAGTTAAAGGATATACCATAGTCAGTCATTGCAGAAAGCTAATGTTCAAATGGATACTCTTTGCAGTATTATCAATTTTAGACAAAACTACTTTGAACCTTGTGGGTTATGAACTCATGATAGGAGGTTGTGTTATAAACAAAATTAGCATTCAAAATGAACATTAGAATCTGAACATGAAATATACATAACTTCAACTAATTCCCATATTTTCGTACTGCAGTACATGTATAAATCCAATTTTTCAATATTTCAAAATAAATATTATATTCACTGGAAAGCCTACAAATATGCAATCCAAAACAATATTGAGGATAAAAAAATGTTTTTTAATAAAAGAATAAGCATTTTTACCAATGTCAGATATTGAAATAAAAATTTTCAAAATTTTGTTTAATGGTCAAATTTGATTGTAATGACAGTGAGATTGAATTTTGTCTGATCCTGGGAACATTTTGAAGAAAGTAATTTGTAACAATTCTTGAAATGAAGTTTTTGCGTATTACTTTGGAACGGGGGTGGCTCAGTCGGTAGTGTGCCAGGCTCATAATATGTAGTTCCCAGGTTCTAGTCCCAGCTGGGTCAGCGTTGAGATTTATCTCTACAAATTTCCTGACCCTGCCCACAGTCAGTAGGGGACACGGATGGGCTTGGAAAGGCTGTCGTCCATCGTATGGGATGTTAAGCCGTGTGCGGGAGAGCCATACCCTGTACACGTTAAAGAACATGCTGGATGGCCTTGACGGGAGGCTACCATCAGTAGTACAGTCACGGGAGGCTATCATCACAGCTGTTCCAGTGGGTCTCCTCCCCCCAACCTTCTCTGAGCCTTCAGGGTCCTTGTGACCTGGCCATTTAGCCCATGGTGTGCAAAAAAGTGCCTCTCAGAGGTAAAACAACCCAAGAATCCAAAGCATATTACGTTATTTCTGCTTTGAGAATTGGGATAACACCTCTCTGAATTGAATCCAGAATGGCAAGTGTTATTAAGTCATGTAGCCAGTAAGGGTAAAGAACACTACATATTGTTAGACTGATTATTGAGGCATATAACCAGTCCCATTTCCTTTACATTTTTAATGACATAATCTTCCAGTAGATGGAAATGCTGGTACCACATAATTTGGATTAAATAGTTTAATAAAACTTTCTCTCCAAACAGTTGCTTGCCACAGAGGTCTGACAGAAATCTGTTAATATAATATGCCATAAAGATCAGTGAGGAAGGCAAGAGAACAGAAGAAAGAAAATACCCATGCTTTATCCAGGACTCAAACCTGGGTCCCTCTGAGCAGTAGCCAAGCTTGCTAACTATTTGGATGGCCAAATACACTGAGTGCCACTGAATTATGACTACCTCCTCCATATTATATAAGTGGAAACTAACTTTGAAGCTCTGTAACTTCTAAACTAGTGTTTTATGAGAAAATATAATGGAAGAAAAAATTAAAGATCTCAATCAAATCTGTCTAAATCTCGATTTTCAATGTTTGCTTTGTACTTAGAGCTATGGACAGTTTGCAACATGTCTCCTTTAAGGCATCCTATACATATTTGATGGTATTTAGGTTGGTAAACTGTCTGGCCATGTCTGAAGACATACGGATTTATTGAATAATATATTATTCAGTGTATAACTTCCGTTTCTAAATATTGCATTGGGTTAGCTTTATGTAGATGGCCACTGTTGCCCATAAATAGGAAATCAGTGCCAACCGCACCACTATGTAGTTGCAGGTATGGTTCAAGTATCTCTTCTATGTTCCTCTGAGCAGTTATGGAGCCTGCATCAAAAACACATGAAGAGGAGTATGTCTGATGATCACACCAAAACAGCACACCACTTCCACCATAAGTATCCCTTTCTCTGATATTGAAGGTACAGTATCACATTCCTCATTCCCTCCAGATTAAACAATATCTAGAATTTGGCTGAAGGCTGAATTGAGACTCATCAGAAAACATAACATTAACCCATTATTTGGGGCTCCAAAAATTGTTGTCAGTACCAGTGTTGATGAGCTTGTAAGTGGTTGGGGTTAGTGGGACACAAACCACTGACCTCCTGGCCTAGAGCCCACTCACATTGTCTTCATGACACTGTTCTGCTGGAAATCCTTTTCACCTGTGGCTGCAGAAAGACAGCTACTGCAAAGTCATCATACTGTTCCACCTTGCCAAAGTCATCATACTGTTCTACCTTGCCATTAGAGGTAGATAACAATGGCCAGTTTGGGTTGAAGTACCATAACTCTCAGGTGACCTTGGCCAGTTCTCCTGGTAATGTTTCCTGTCTCCTGGAACTGTTTTCAAAGTATAGTATTGCCATTCTTGACATGTTGAGCCATCATCCTACCTCTGCCTGCATTTAATTGTGCATTGGGTGTCACCATTAAATTTAAATTTCTACCTCTGCCTGCGACTGTCCTGCTTCAAGTCTTTCAGCAGCCCACCATTGCATGGAAGCATCTAAACAATGATGACAGGCCATCTTTAGTAGAAATAATGATATGAACCCTCCTTGCAAGCAGCAGTTTTGAAATGGAGTGATGATAAGCAACCATTAGGAATTTGTATGTGCAAGAAAATACTGGGTTGTATATGAATTTCGATTGAATATTTGAAATTTACATGTAATGTTGTCTATATAATAGCCTGTTTTTACCTTGAGGGATGTTAAAATATTGATGAAAAATGTTACCTTAATTCCAGTGTAGTTTATTATTTATAAATGTAAATAATTTGTTTTTCTGAAAACAAATAACTGTAAAAAGGTGATTACTTTTAAGCACTTTTTGTTTTATCTACAATGCTGGTTTAAATTTTTTTGCTTACAAACTAGCAATTGTTAACTTTCAAAAGAACTAATTGGCACTACTAGATCTTTTATTTGAACATTGATAACATTCTTTAATAGCAGTTTTTTTTTTTAATTGTGAGGAAATTTTAAGAACCCATGTTGGTATTTTAACACATTTTCCAGTGATTGCTTAATGGATAAAAACTTGAACTACAGTCAGTGAAAGTAAAAGTTTTATTGCTTACTAAAAGTGATACACCATTATGATATTGCAATCTTTTTATTATGATCTTTTTGTTTCAGACACCTTCAATAAAAATGGAGTTCCTGAATAATTCTTTAGACGAAAGTGATCCAGAATTATTTGAATTAATTCAAAAGGAGAAAAATCGTCAAACAAGAGGCCTCGAAATGATTGCTTCTGAGAATTTTACTAGTCGTGCTGTACTCCATGCTTTAAGTACATGCTTGCATAATAAATATTCAGAAGGATATCCAGGGCAAAGGTATGATTGAATAATAAATGTATTTTCTTTTAGATCATGAACATTATTTTTAATCTGTCAGAAACAAGTTTTAGTATAACTTTAATGTATTATAGAAATCATTGTCAAATGAAGTAATGAAGCATGCATCAAGAGATGTTGTTTGCTTGTGTGTTAGTGAATTTTGAGTTTATTATAGCATTGAAAAATTTAACACATTAATAACACACTTCAATTTTGTAATCAACAAAATATTGAACAATTAGTAGTATTTTGTGAATATATGACCACTGTCCTTTTGTGGTAAGACCTACAATACAGATAAAAATAAAATAATAAATACCCCCTCAAGCAGCTGCTTGCCACAGAGGTGTGACAGGAGCCTGTCAGTTTATATGCCACAGTAGAAGATACTGTATTTTAATGAGGTGGCCTTTTTATCTCTCAGTTCTGTACGCAACAGGGGAGGAAAGTAAACCAAAAAAGGTATGAAACGTCTAATTTTCATTGCAAAGTAAGCTATTAATTTTACTTTCCAATGAAAACTCCAAGTTCAATGCATTTTTCACAATAATATTATACTATTAAAGCAGTAATGTACTACATGTGAAGAAACCAATATTCACAAATGCATAGTATTGACTGATTTTGCAGAAAATTGGTAAGTAATTTTGTAAAGTGAAATTCAAGTATGTCATTTTATATATGACCAAATATCTATTTGCACTGTCGCAACATACTACAGTAATACAATTAACAGTCTTGTTTCACGTGCTTGGAGTATGACATCTTAAGTTTTACATGCAATTAAATAATATTCAAAAGCTGAATGTCATGCCAAATAACTAATGAAAGGAATTATGGCATGCTGTATGTCAAATTAATCGGCATTTAATTCTTGATTTTCTGAAAATAAAGTATTTAACAAAAAAGACAATGTTTTATTTTAATAGGACTTTTAGAGCCATGTAGTAAAAAAAAATGCATCTGTAACACAAATAAAAATTTATTTAAAAGAAACTAATAGAAATGATTACAATTCACATGAATAGAATGGCTATATATTTCTGAATGGCAAAAACATTTTTGGGTTTAAATATTTCTCTCGTTTTGTCATTTTTTTTTCAATACCATACCTTAAGAAAATTGCAGGCTTTTAGCCAGTTGTCTTGAGTCAAGTAAACAAGTCAACTTTAGAATAAAAAAAATAACTAATCAACAATAGGTCATGTTGTATATCAAATTAAACAGAATTTAATTATGGTTTTTATGAAAATAAATAATATAAACAAATTTGCAAGCATTGATTTTAATAAGCCTTTTTCAATGTGATATGGTGAAAAAAAAAGATTGCACTATACAATTAAGGCTTTGTTTTGGAAAACCTGATGAATAAAAATAGTTAAATTATATATTTTCGAAAGGAATTTCCTCCCGAATAATATTCAACCTGAAATAAGATTTTTATTTCTTTTAGTGATTCTTTTCAGTATTGTATATTTTAAAAATGGCCAGTGTTGTTACAAAGTGACTTGGACTTCTCACATTCACAGGATTTTTTGAACTGGTTATGGAAAAAAAAAAACTTCTTTGGCCGCTTTTTTTCCTAAACATTATGAATTTTTTCTTTGGGTGTTGAAGTTTGGCGATCTTGGCTAAGTGCAGAAAGGTTTGTGCACCAAAGCAAAAAAAACAACCCAGCATTATATTGTCTATGTGGCACAGCCAAAGTACTGATTGGGGGCGGGGGGGGGGGATCCTTTAAAATCATTCAGTATAAACAGATAAACTCGTAATTTAAAAAAAAATATATATATATATATTTTTTTGGAGGGGGGGGGAGGGTTGAACTTTCACCGTGAGTTTAGCAGAGGGGACACCTCTCCAAAATTACCTCCCACATGATGGCTGATTTCCTTAGCAAGAAAGTCTATTTTGCTTCTATATCCAAGAAATTTGTTTTCAGAAAATGGTACAAGCTCCAATTTTTTTACTACAAAAAAGAAATAAAACAAAAATAACATATAACCTAAAAAAAAAATAAAAAAAAATACTCCCTCAAGCAGCTGCTTGCCACAGAGGTCTGACAGGAGCCTGTCAGTTTATATGCCATAGTAGAAGGTCTGTGAGAAAGGCAGAACCTCAGCAGAAAAACAATGCGACATCCATGCCTGTCTCCGATCTAGCATAACTCGGAAAAATCGATAAATCAGCCAATCAAAAGTTCACTAACTAATGGAAATAAATCTACAGAAATTAATTTGTTTCCATATCGAAGTCCTTGTTAATTTTCAGAAAAAATGATACCAGATCAAAGTTTTACTGGAAAAGTAATAAATAATAAAATAAAAATAACATATAGCCTAATGCGATGTTAAAATATCCACAGCAACAAGTTGTAGGCTAACTATGAAAAACAGTATATTGGCCAAAAGATTGTTAATTTCCAAAAACAAATAGACTGAAATCAAAACTATGGTTTAAATATAAAAAAGTAAATACTAACTTTACAAAGGGTATCCAATATATATATATATAATACTCCCTCAAGCAGCTGCTTGCCACAGAGGTCTGACAGGAGCCTGTCAGTTTATATGCCATAGTAGGTCTGAGAGGATGGCAGGCCCTCAGCAGAAAAACGACACAACATCCATGCCTTACCCGGGGCTCGAACCCAGGTCCCTTAGATCAGTAGCCAAGCGCGCTAACCACTCGGCCATGGGATGCTGGAGCAAAACTAAAAAACACATAGCACATGGAATGGAGATATCATGTGTCAGCCATCTGTGTCTTGTTTTTGCCTCAGTGAAGCATAACAATGCAGCTGCAACCAGAATTTCTAAGAATGATATGTTTGCTTCTAGTTTCGATTTTAAGAGTGGGAAAGATGCATAGAATGCTTGAAAAAATGATAAAAACAACTTGGGAATACTGAAATAGGTTTTTGACAGAAAAGAGTCTGAAATGGAAAAAAAAATGGTGGTACATACTTTTGTAATTCCTTCCAAAATCTGTTGTTTTTAAAAAGTTTTTTTGTTTTACTTTTAGGAGATTTTTGAAAATTTAAGGAAATTTTTTGATAATAGTTCAAATCAAACTAGTGAGCTTAAATCAGAAGGTTGCTTCAGCAAATAGGAACGTTAACAAGCAAATCGGCAATGCCATTTAGTGCTTCTAAGAAATTGCAATCAGATGGCTTTATAAAATTATTTATATTGTTTAATAAAATATGCATCAAATTAAAAAACAATATTATTTTGAAGCCTAAATTTTTATATTTTTATAAAATACATATAAAAAAAATTACAAAGGCAATTTTTTTTTCTTTTTCTTTTTTTTATTAAAAACAGATACGTCCTTGGCCTCTCAATTCAGATTCTCCAAAAGTATACAGATGACCTGTACACTGGAAAAGTTAAATATTGGTTTCAACTTTAGAAAATGCTAAAATCAATTGTAGAAATGGAATGAGTCTACAGTGCTGCAGGATGTGGCATAAAACCATACCATCAATAAAACTTCCAAAGAGTTTTTTCCAGTTATAATGAAGACATTTGTCTCTTGAATATAATTGTAAAAAAAAAAAACTTGTTTGGGCATACAGTTTGAAGTAATTATACATTTCAGAAATTCACAGCTAAGGAATTATGAAAGTAAATTTTGCTACCAGGAGAAAACAAACCGCAAATATATTTGTGTAATTTCAACAGTGATAATGTTGTTGCTTGTATATTTGATAATGAATGGTGAATAGGGAATATAAAGTCAACTATAAGTTGCAGAAAATAGTTAACTTATGCTAACCCCCCCCCCCCCCCCCCAGATCATCAAAAGTTTTGCAAAAGTTTCTAGATAGAAAACAGCAATTGCTGAACAAATATTGCATAATGTTCTGACAGTAGATGATGAACCAGTGCTAACTGTATTGACAGCAAGACTCCATAACTTATCTATAACAGACAGTGCAGTTGGAAGAACTATTTGGTTTTGCCAAAACTAGTTAAATTTTTAATCATCAAGGTATATTTTTGCCAATTTTGCACAATGTTTTTTTTTTTTTTAGTTTAAAAATGTATGCATTGTATGAAAATTCAAGGAAATTATTTTTGCTACTAATGCAAAAATGTTTTTGCACATAGCTAATAATTGAAATATTCATTAAATTATGTTTCAACTATTAAATATACACTGAGATGCTAGTTTATTAGGTGCACCTATCTAATAGTGTGTTGCATCTCCTTTGGCCTTTAGAACAGCCAGAGTTCATCAGGATGTGGAACTTACAAGATATTGGATGCATTGTGCAGTAATGTTGCACAGTGCAGAAATCGTTGTGCAGTTGCTGTAATTGGATGGTGGCATAGTCTCTTGAACAGCCCTTACCATCTCATCCCAAAGATGCTCAACAGGGTTTACATCTGGGAACTGTGTATACCAGTGAAGCAAGGGAAACTCTGCATGTTCCTGGAACCATTCAGTAACAATATGTGACATGGAGAGGTGCATTATCATGCTGAACATGTCCATCCAAGTGAGGTAAACTAGTTGTGAAGGGATGAACTTGGTCAACAGCGATGTTCAAATATGCTATGGTGTTCATATGTCCTTTGATGGATATCAGGGGTCCTAATGTGTGCCAGGAAAGCATTCCCCACAGCAGTAAAAACACCACCACCCACCTGTACTGTTGATACCAGATAAGATGGCTTCATGCTGCTTGTGCCAAATTCTGCTCTTCCATCAGCATGATGCACAAAGAACCTTGATTTATCCAACCAGGCTACCTTTTTCCAGTCCTGAAGGTCCACTGTCGATGCTCCTCTGCCCACTGGATTACTCTTTCATGTTCTTCACTGACAACATCAAACTTGACATGGTTAATGGCTGTTGTAGCCACAATTCGCGACTAGGTCCAACACATGGTGCATTTGCAGCTGACCTTCTGCTCACCAATGTTTAATTCTGCTATGATTTGCCTAATTACCCATCTGTTCACTTGCACAATTCCCACCAGTCTACTTTGACCCCTCTGATCCACAAGCTGTTTTCATCCACTGGATTGGCAATCACTGGTAGTTTTTTTGCTTTTCACACCATTCTCAGTAAATTGTAGAAACCATTGTGCGTGAAAAGCCCAGGAGGACGGCTGTTTGAAAGATGCTAGAACAGGCATGCCTAGCACCAAGTTTCATGTCACGTTCAAAGTCTTTCAGGACACTTGTTTTGCCCATTCTGACACTCAATCCAACTCAAACTGATGCTTAAAAAGCTGATCTGTCTGATTTACACTGTGGTCACACGACATATCGCATGCGGAATGAACATTATGTGATGAGGGGTGGTGTACTTAATAAACTGGCATCTCAGTGCAGTCTAAAAAGCATCTTAATAAAAATTAAGAAAACCAAGGTGGAAAATGGTGTGCAAAGGGTAGAACTAGTAATTGGGTAAATAATTTTTTTAAATCGGTTTTGTGTTTTTTTTTTATACATTAGATCCTTGACAGTCCTGGAGGTTTCATTTTCAAAGATAGTTACAAATGGCATATCTGTGAGACTGAAGACCTACAGTAATAGGTTAGGCACTGAGAAAATTTCACACTCCTGAGAGAGTAATGTTTATTGCATTTATGTTTAAACATACTCTACACTAAAATCTTGAAATGGGAGTTTTTAAATACATACAGTAGTGTATGAAATTGAAATGAAACTCGATAAAATGCATTTTTATCACTTAACCCAGGAAAGTATAATCAACTATGTAGTTATGATATTCTTGATGTAATGAGTTTAATTATAAACCGCTTGCCTGTAATGGTCTTTTGAACTTTTTAATTATAAAGTGGAACTCTGTAAATTCAGTTTAAAAAAAAGCAAAAATCTAAGCTCTTCCCAAATTTGGTATTGTCTGTAAAGTTATCCAAATATTTAATGTTTCTAGAGCAGCAGGGATTTATCTCGGTCAGTAGAATGCCAGGCTCTAATCTACAGTTTCCAGGATTGAGTATCAGCTGTGTCTGCATTGATATTTATCTCTGCTAAACCCCCACCTTGCCCTTGGGGGAAAAAGGGGAGACTGATAGACTTGGAAAGGCCACTTTCCATTGGATGGGGCGTTAAGCCTTGTGTGCAGAACCATACCTTGTGCACATTACAGAACATGCTGGATGACATTAACTGAAGGCTTCCATCTGTCTCCTAATAACTGTCCAGTGGATCCCCTTCCCCGATCCTTCTCTGAGTACTTGTGATCTGGCCATTTAGCCCAATGTGAAGGAGAAAATGCTGCTCAGAAGTAAAATAACATAACGTTTCCAGAAAGATACTATTTCCTGTGTATTTTTTAATTTTTACAGGGTCATTTGATTGTCTGTCATATTATTCCACAACAGTAAAAACATGCAGAGCAGAAGTAGGATCTCTTGATAATTTCAGTATAAAATTTTGAGTATTGTAATGTAAATAGCTTAAATGACATGGTACCAGGAATGTTGGTATTTGAATTGAATCCTTAGAATAGTAATGATAAATCTTTTTATGTTAATTTAAATAACTGAAATATACAGCTTTTTAAATCTCTGTGAAAGCCTGCCAACTTGTTTTTATTTTTCTTTCAGGTATTATGGTGGTAATGAGCACATAGATGAAGTTGAAAGGCTGTGCCAAAAAAGGGCATTGGAAACATTTAACTTGAATCCAGAACAATGGGGAGTGAATGTTCAACCATACTCTGGGTCACCAGCCAACTTTGCTGTTTATACTGCAGTTGTGGAGCCTCATGGCCGCATAATGGGCTTGGACCTTCCAGATGGTGGTCACCTGACTCATGGATATTTTACAGATAAAAAGAAGATTTCTGCAACATCTATATTTTTTGAGTCAATGCCATATAAAGTAAATCCTAAAAGTGGCCTAATAGATTATGACCAACTGCAACAAAATGCCAGGCTTTTTAAGCCTAAGCTTATAATTGCTGGTACTGAATTTATTTCTCATTTTCTATAAAAGATGTGTAGCAATGTATTTTAGGAAACGAAATATAAGTATCAGTGATGTTGAAAAGTAACACATGGGAAAGCTGACACTGTAAATCATTATTAATTTAATTTTAACTTTTTTTATTCATCATTTTCATATTTAAAAAAATACAAGATAAAACAATTTTTTTAACCTCTGACTCAAAGCATTTTTTACCATGTGACTCAAACACTAATATTTTTCCTCAATATGCATCACTTCATAAAGAATCAATAGAGATTTATGTAAAAACTATAATTTTCAAACGTGAAAATTAAAACTTAGCTTAATATACAACTGAATGAGCTTCTGGGATGATGTAAGTAAAAGTTCCAAAACCTAAAATAGCAATGAAGAGGTTAGAAATCAATTTAAGTATGAATAGCCATGACAAAAGTTGCCAGTGTGTAAAGATTGATGTTCAATAATTTGTACTCAATTTTTTATTTATGAAATGTTTCACTATTCCTAAATAACCTCTTGGTTGCAAATTGTGACAAGATGAAATAAAGGTTTAATAAAACACGATAAAGCTGTTACATTTAGATAGTTCAGAGTATCTAATCTTAAACATGTGAAGTGCACAGTATATTATATGTGGGTTGGAATCATGATAACTAAGACACATTATTAATTGAGTAACTTATAAAGTCTTAAATGTAATCTTTAAACACATGTTAAAATACACTAGACCTTAAAGAATAACAAAGATAATTACCACATCCTAGTTGCTGGTACATCAGCTTTGACAAAGGTTTTCACTCATGATGTGATGGAATTATCACTGCTTCAACACTTCCAAGCTACCAGTCCTTAGGGTATGAACAGGTAATGCAACTTTGGTCATAAATAGAACAGATGCTGCTAATGACTTCCATGATATTAATCATTTTCAAAGTCACGCAACTATTATTACATTAGCACATAAGTTCCAAGTAGAACAGCATGATATTAGATGCTATTCTGCTGATGTTCTGTTAATAGTCCTTGGAAGCAATGAGCACAGTGTAGGCACTGCTATACATGAGTCCAGGTCTTCATTAATTGCCTATGCACACCAGATAGTGCATGCTGATCATGTTAAAATTAAAGGGATGGATGCTTACGGTAATATCCTCTGTTATATACATTCATATGTTATAACTAACAGTAGATGAAATTGAATAACCAGAATTCAAGATCTTAAGTTAGCATCAAACACATTAACAATATCTTCACAACAATGGCAGCATACACAATAATGGACTTCACATGCTGTTAACGTCATTACACAGTTCAAATCATAGATGGTTACTGATCAGTATCCTCTTTTGTCCAACATTGCACATTCTTACATATTAAGATTAAAATATAACTACTACTGAACATTCTAAAATGTCAATAAAAGTGACAGACTTACGATTAAAATTTCATTAAAAGGTTGTCTAGCCTGCATCCTAGTGACATTGAGCAATGTGTTATGGTAGTGGGTAATTTTATATTTATATTTTCGTAATGTATGATCTAAAGTTTGCGAAATGCTTTCCATGTATACTATGAGCAAAATTATCTGAGATGGTTTGCTGGTTAGGTATGGGTTGAGAATTACGATTAACTATGTATTTAGCGTTATTATTCCATCTCTTTAATTGATTTTGTGTATAACCAGCATTAGAAGCTGTTAAATTTATATAATTTAATTCATCCTGCAGAGCATTCTGCTTAGAGCAGTACCGATATGCCCTAATGTAATGGGGTAAAATGCTAGCCTTTTATATTTGGGGAATTACAAGAGTTAGCAGGGATATGTGTGGGTATGCGAAGTTGTTTTTCGGTAACAGTTGTTTCACAATGTTTTCTGCATCATGTTACCATTATATTCAAACATGGTAATTGTTTTATTTCAGATTCCAAGGTAAAATTTATACTGGTTAAAATTCCATTAATTATCTATATAAATTCGTTAATTTATCAATATCATGGGGCCAAAAAATTAACACATCATCCACATACCACATGTAGAGGGACAGCTTATAAATACACTTTGCCAAAGCAGTCTCCACATGCCACATAACGACATCGGGCTTGAGTCCAGAGGGGATCCCATAGGGATACCCTCAGTCTGGAGCCACGTCCGACCGCCTACTTCAAAGAAGTTGGATGATGTAGCCAAGTCCAGTGATATGAAGTGAATGATTATGATGTGAAGGGTGGCATAGACTCTAAAAAGTTCCTCCACCTTTCATCTCCTATGCAAAAAAAGTGGAATTTTAAAGTAATTTTGAAACGTGTTGTTAATGGTTACTATCGAAATATGCATGGCACAGGAAATGGCTTAGCTATTATTATACCAGATTCATAACCTGATGCTGGACTTGAGTCAGCATTGTTTAGATTTTTCTCTGCTAATTCCCATTCTGACTGTGATTCTGTGAGAAAGGACACTATCTGTCAGATGGAAAAGCCATATTCATGAGAATTACCTGTTCACATTAACATGTTTATGGTTGTGACAGGTGGAGCTCAGCTGTCTCTTAGCAGTTGTCCTGTTGATCTACATCCTATCTCTGATCTGTTGGGATCCTTATGAACTGGTCATTTAGCCCATTGCAAAAAAAACGATAAGCCATTCCAAAATCTTATTCCAACTCCTTTCATAAAAGAAAAAAAATGTATATTTCCTAAGTTTAAGCATTTTAGCCTTAAATCTCCGAGAAATATTAAAATAAAAATTATGCTGTACTGTAATAAAAAAAAAGGTAAACTGCATTATGACTTTTCATTTTTAGGAATTAGTTGCTATCCAAGAGATCTAGATTACCGAAGGTTTCGAGAAATAGCTGATGAAAATAATGCATATTTGATGGCTGACATGGCTCATGTGAGTGGTCTGGTAGCAGCCAATCTTGCTCCTAATCCATTTGATCACTGTGACATTGTTACTACTACCACACACAAAACTTTGAGAGGTCCTAGAGCTGGTATAATTTTTTATAGAAAAGGTATGTTGATAGTTCTAGTTAAAATTGTTTCTTAAAATTATGAATATTATTAAAGGCCCATGAAGATTCATGGTATACTATGTAATAAGTATTTGTTTTAATACCTATTATTTTGTTGCACTTATTTAATAAAAAATATTGCTATTAATGTAGAACTTAAACTGTGTGATGTCAGTCTCTGAGACAACAATATGAAATAAATTTTATGCTGAAAGAATTAGTGCTGATGGTTTTTATTAATGTGTATTATAAATTCACAAAGTGGCTACTTCAAATATGGATATCTTTTGTAAACTTGCTGAAATAATTGAAGTGTTCTCTGAGACCAATCACACTTATAACCTAAACTTCTGTATTGTCATAAGTGTTAACAAGCATAAATTGTTACAAGAGAAAAATTAGTTCCTGTGCACTAACGCACTGTTCGCCGTCCCATGGCCGAGTGGTTAGCACACTTGGCTACTGATATAAGGAACCTGGGTAAGGCATGGTTGTGTGTGTTGTTTTCTGTTGAGGTCTGCCATCCTCACAGACCTTCTACTTCGGTATATAAACTGACAGGCTCCTGTCAGACCCCTGTGGCAAGCAGCTGCTAAGGGGATATTTGTTTTATTTATTTAATGCATTGTTCACATGAACATCTTTTAACTTCGTGATGCATATAATATCACTCAAGTAACAAATCAGCACTTTAGCGTCAATTCAAATCTTAGAGGAAAAATTGTCTTGAGCCAGGTGGGATACGAACCCACAACCTCCTGATAACATGTCAGGTGCTCTGGACCACTGAGCTACCGGCCACCGATCAAGATCTCCTCTAATTAGCGCTATGAACATTCCTTTTATGTTTCATAGAGGCGCTATTCAGGCAATTTCAGCCACAAGCGGCATTTATATTTGCCAATAGATGGAAGCATGTATTACAAATATGCAGATAATAAATAATGAAATAAGCTCGATGTATTCAATCAAGTAACAAATCAGCACTTTAGTGTCGATTTAAATCTTAGAGGAAAAATTGTCTTGAGCTGGGTGGGCTACGAACCCACGACAGACAATTTTTCCTCTAAGATTTGAATCGACGCTAAAGTGCCGATTTGTTACTTGATTGAATACGTCGAGCTTATTTCATTATTTAATAACATCGCTTTCCCTGTATGTAGAACAGCCACAATATCCCCACCATTGGAGAACCTGATGGCTGTGACAGGCTTTAATCTGTCTCCTGCTGTCCAGTGGGGCGGGGGTGGCTCGGTAGCATGCCAGGCTCATAATCTGCAGTTCCCAGGTTCAAGTCCCAGCTGGGTCAGCGTTGAGATTTATCTCCCCAAAACCCCACGCCCTGTCCGTAATCAGTAGGGGACACTGATAGGCTTGGAAAAGATGTCGTCCATTGGATGGGACATTAAGCCGTGGCCCTGTGTTTTGGAAAACCATATGCTGTGCATGTTAAAGAACACGGATGGCCTTGATGGGAAGCTACCATCTGTCTACTAACAGCTGTTCCAGTGGGTACGCTCCTCCCAACCTTCTCTGAGCCTTCGGGGTCCTTGTGACCTGGCCATTTAGCCCGTGATGTGCAAAAAAGTGCCGCTCAGAGGTAAAACAACCCAATCTGCTGTCCAGTTGATCCCATTCTCCAGCCTTTTTTGAGCCCTTATGGGCTTTGTGACCTGGCTCTTTAGACGATAGTATGTAAAAAAAAGTCTCAGAGATAAAGCAACTCGATCCATGTGGATATTGCACTTCTTTGGAATATGTAAATGCATGTAGCATGGAAGAAAATACTTCTTAATCTTTAACTGCATGATTTGTTGAGTACCCAGAGAAATAAAAAAAATCTGATAAAATATACTTAAATTATTTTCTCCACATGCACCAAAATGCAAAATATACACTATAAGGAACAATCATTATAGTGTGTATTGTCTGCCAACTGTAAGTAGTAGTTAACCTATTAAGAGATACCCCCCCCCCCCAACTTTTATCTTCAATGTTAAGTAAAACAGGTTTTGTTCTGAGTGAATATTATCCCTTGTATGTAACATTTGAGATAAAAGCTTCTTGTTGTCTACTTATAACCCCTCAATGTGGATGCCTGTGTATGTGCGGGAACTATAGCCAGTAAAGGTTGCACTTGTTTGGTTATTTTCATTGAATTCTTAATGATAACCGATAATTTTATCCTGCCAGAGGTAATTCCTGAAATCTCTTCTGTTCCCTCCAATTGCAGTTCAAGGTAGTTTGGATGTGGTTTCACACCACCACCCATATGCTTAAGGATTAGTTGGTCAGTGGTTTAAATATGTTAAGTGCAGGATTTCCCTGTCACAGGATCTCCCAATATCCTCAGCATATCTTTTGATATGATTGTTTGCATAAACCTCCTGTAGTATATTTGGCACACTGATGTTTTTTTTTTTATTAAAACCAAATTTAGATGTCTTTTCTCTCTGGTAAATATTTTTACCTGGTGGTGGTGTATACTAGTGTCCTGCATCGTGGGAATACATATCAGACACTTATATGCAAGTTACAGTTGTTAATTATGAGAACGCCCCCTTTTCATGAGATAAACCATTCAGTGTGTTTTTAGTCAGAAGGTGTATTTTTTTAATCTGATTTTAACAATTATGTGTTCTAGATTTTTTTGTGTATTCTAGATAATTTTTTTTATTTATCTGAAACTTCCTGCAATGCCAAGTCTTACAATGTGGAATTTCCTTTTATATCATTTAAATAATTTTCCTTTTTCCCTTTTTGTGTGTCTTTAAACATTTTACATGACAGTCGTTATTTATTGTTGACAATATATCTGTTTTTACTAAACTACTTAAGATTTTTTGTTCCATACTTTGTACCTTGAGAGAGTTTTTTTTTTTTAAATATAATGTAGACTCATTTAAAAGTCAAACTGTGCCTGTATTTTTTTAATGTTAATGAAAAAAAAATCTTGCACTGTTTTTTAAAGGTGTCCGTTCAGTGAATAAGTCAGGTGAAGTAATGTATGACTTAGAAGAGAAGATTAATCAAGCAGTTTTCCCAGGATTACAAGGTGGACCACACAATAATACAATAGCAGGTATATATGTAATTTAATATTAATATCTTGAAATAAAAAGTTTGAAAAAAAATTTGAATTATTAATTTCAGGGTAGTAAATATTTTCAGATTAAATCTTTACTGTTTATCCACCTCCAGATTAAATGGCTAAGATTTCTAGGTAAGATTGGTAATGATTATAACTATAAATTTTATGATGGTAAAATACATTATCTTTTCTCAATTGCAAAAATTATATTAACTGTTGAGGTTGTCTTAAAGTTGGAACATGCCTTTTACTGTTGGAACATGCTTTTTAACCTTCTCTGCCCCCTACCTCTCCCAAAAAATTCAGTCAAAATATGTTTTTAGCAAAAAGTAATTTTAGAAATTATCCTGGAGTTGCTAACAAAGAGATATTATATACCAAAATAATTTTTTTTTGAAAAGCGCGAGCATGGCTCGTCGTTACTGATTACAGCGCCTCAAGGCAACAAAAACGTAAACTTTTAGTACCGAAGAAGCTTTCTCATGTTTTTGCTGCTAAAAGGCTCAAAAACAATGCAGATTCTGCTATGATATTGCATTCAAGCTACGAGTGATTGAGTATGCCAAAGAACACTGAAACGGCAGCAGAGAGGAATTGTGGATCACCGCCAACGAAAAGATAAGAACCTGGAGAAGACAGGAGAAGACCTAAAAAAAAGCTATGCATAGTAAACATAATCTGCGACATGGAATTGCAAAATGGTCGGAACTAGAAGAAGAATTAAAAACTTGGATATTAGACCACCGAAGCTCGGGATTTTCAGTTTCCACAAAAATGACTATTCAACAAGCAAGAGTGATAGCTACTAACAGGGGTATCACTGATTTTACAGGATCAACGTCATGGTGTTCTAGATTCATGAAGAGAAATGACTTATGTATGCGGACTAAAACAAAAATAGCACAAAAGATGCCAACAGAATATGAAGACAAAGATTATTGAGTCTCATAAATTTGTCATTAATGCAAGAAAAAGAGGAAATTTTGAACTTTCACAATAGGAAACATGGATCAGGTCCCACTGACATTTGATGTACCCTCAAACTAAACAGTAGATTCCAAAGGTGCAAGAAGTGTTATTGTTAAAACTTGTGGACATGAGAAAATGCATTACACAGTCGTGTTGTCTTGTTGTGCCAATGGAACAAAATTGCCGCCTCTTTTGATTTTCAAAAGGAAAACCTTGCCCAAGGAAAAACTACCTAAAGGTGTGTTTGTGCACTTTCATCCTAAGAGCTCGATGGATGAAGGGGGGGATGAAGTTGTGGATAGACAATGTGTGGTCTAGGCATCCTGGTGGACTGTTAAAGAAACCTGCCTTGCTGGTATGGGATCAGTTTTGGAATCGTAGAACAGAAGCTGTAAAAAATAAAATCAACCAACTGAAAACTCAGTTAGCTGTAATTCCAGATGGACTAACGAGCCATCTTCAACCTTTAGATGTCTGCATTAATAAACCATTTAAAGGATTCATGAAGGAGAAATGGAACAGTTGGATGCAGTCTACAGATTTTGAAGTGACACCATCAGGAAGAAGGAAGAGGCCTAGCATTTTACAGATTTGTGAATGGGTCAAAACTTCATGGAATGCTAGGAAACATGAGACAGTTGTAAAGTCATTTAAGAAATGAGATAAAGTAGTATTATATTAAGAAATGAGATAAAGTAGTATTATATTAAGAAATGAGATAAAGTATTATATAGTATATTAGTAACTCACTTGATGGCATAGAGGATGATTTGTTATACGAAGACTCAGTTTCTGAAAAAGAGACTTCGAGTGATTCTTCATTTAGCTCTGGAGATGTATTTCTGGGTTTTGAGGATGAACATTAAAAGGTACCTAACTACAATGTTCCCTAGTTACATTTTTTGTATACATAAATAACTATAAAATGAGTACAGTAAATCTTTATGGAAATTCATGAAACAATGTGAAAAATTTTTTTTTCCTTAAAAATGTGTCTAAAAAGGGGGGTGCGTCTTATACACCGGTGCGTCCTATACGCCAGCAAATACAGTAAGTATAATCTTGAATTCAAGCCTTAGTTAAAATAAAATACAGTTAAAATTAAAAATGAATTACATAAGTTGGTAGAAAAATATGCACAAGAAAAAATACTAAGACACAGGAATGGTTAAAACTCTGCTAAACTTTTGGGGCGGGGTGGCTCAGTCGGTAGCGCACCAGGCTCGTAATCTGTAGTTCCCAGGTTCGAGTCCCAGCTGGGTCAGCGTTGAGATTTATCTCCGCAAAATTCCCCGCCCTGCCCATGGTCAGTAGGGGACACCGATGGGCTTGGAAAGGCCGCCGTCCATCAGATGGGACATTAAGCCGTGGCCCCGTGTGAGGGAGAGCCATACCCTGTGCACGTTAAAGAACATGCTGGATGGCCTTGACGGGAGGCTACCATCTGTCTCCCAACAGCTGTTCCAGTGGGTCCCCTCCCCCAACCTTCTCTGAGCCTTCGGGGTCCATGTGACCTGGCCATTTAGCCCATGGTGTGCAAAAAAGTGCCACTCAGAGGTAAAACAACCCAACAACTGCTAAACTTTTAATTTCGGAAAAAAAAAAAACTTGCCTATTCATATGTGCTTGCAATATAGCTACTTGCTAGGTTCTATAAACTCATGGCATTTCATCAGGGTCATCCACTGAACTAGCATTTGATTCTTGAGCCAAAGCTGTTGAGGGTTTAGAAGATGTAAAATTAGGTCTAGTAGTTTTCTTGAATAAATTTTATATGTCTGCCTGCTTTTCTTTTTTCATGCAAAAATTTAGAATGCAAATGGTGAAAATGCATTAGCTTTTGGACAGTGAAGTAGATTTGCTGCTCACCAAATTTCATGACATTTTCAAATCCTTTGGTAGCAGTCTAGCACGAGACTTGCTCATCCTGTTCCTTCTCTTCATCATTTTCCCCTTCTTGAACCTTACATTTGTCCCGATTCAAAACACTTTCAATAATTTTTTCAGTATTTAATGCCCATGGTCGAGTGGTTAGTGCACTTGGCTACTGATCTGAGGAACCTGGGTTCAAACCCCGGATAAGGCATGGATGTTCATGTTTTTCTGCTGAGGTCCTGCCAACCTCACAGACCTACTATGGCATATAAACTGACAGGCTCCTGTCAGACCTCTGGCAAGCAGCTGCTTGAGGGGGTATTTATTTTATTCAAACAGATATGTCATGAAAAAATATATTACAAACAGTTTTCATTTGCTTGTTTTGTTGATCATGAAATTCTTTAAAATCCTCTTATCATATGATCCAAGTTCAAATGTTCAATTTGAAACTTATACTGGTTGCAAGAGAATTCTAGATGATTGAGTACTGGATAATCGGGAGTTAACTATACCTTGAAAATGGCTGAGAACCAAGTATTATCAGCTGTGGTTAGGGTATGAAGAAGTAAGCAATAAATGATCATTTTGCTACAAATTAGAGCTTTCATATACCATAGAATCAGGGCATGAAACAAGAGGATTAGGATAAAGAAGGGGGGGGGGGCAGAATTCAAACACATTTATAATGAAAAGTGGGGAATCCCTTCATTTTCTTAACAGAAAATAAGAAGAAAGTAGATTTGCATTTCTTTCTGAGTGGAATTTTTTAGTATTGGAAATAAGTTTTTTCTTGAGAGAGACCCATTTTTACCCTTGGGAAAGTGGAATCCTGCTTGACATGCACTAGTTTTGCCAGAATAAAAAAAAAATGTAAACCCTCAAGCAGCTGCTTGCCACAGAGGTCTGACAAGAGCCTGTCATTTTAATATGTCATAGTAGAAAGTCTGTGAGCAAGGTGAGACCTCAGCTGAAAAATGACACAAACATCCATGCCATATCCGGGGCTCGAACCCAGGCCCCTTTGATCAGTAGTAAAGCATGCTAACCACTTGGCAATGGGACAGTGTGCATTAATTTATAGTACAAGGTAATAACTTTAGTGAACAGTTTTGAGAGATTAATGTAATACAACTAAGTTGGGAAGTTTCCTTGAAGTATATTTTCCTTAGTCTTTAATAACCATTTATAATAATTGTAGAGTTGAATAGTGGCAGAGAACTAACATAAGGTTGTATTTTCTATGTAAACTTCTAAAGTAAGTTTTTAAAAAATTATTAGTTGAATATAGTTTTTGTTAAGTATTTCAACTGTCTGAAGTAATTTTGAGGTTTCATAATTTTATTGTGAGATTGTAATATATGTAATGTGTTTTCTGTAGCAATTGCCACTGCTCTGAAGCAAGCACAAAGCCCAGAATTTAAACAGTATCAACAGCAGGTCATTGCAAATGCAAAGACTCTAGCACGGACATTACAAGCAAAAGGATATACATGTGTTTCAGGTAATGATTATGCCAATTTGCCCCTCACTCACTGGGGAAATTTTTCACAATGATTATATCAATTTACCTTGTAAAAAAATTAAAATCCCCTTTCTGAAAATTGTGGCTATGATACTGATATCAATGCATTTTAATTCAGTTTATAAACAATAGACTCGGTTATCTGAGGTCAGATTAACTGACATGTTGGTAAAAGATATATTCCTGAAAGTAATACAGGATGTAAGAAAGCACCAGCTATGATAGGATTTGACAATAAAAGTTTTCATAGTGTTTTCAGTTCAATTTGCTTAAAGGTGAACGAATGGAAAAAGTAAACTTCCTTGATAGCTTATTTTGAATGAATAAAGTGAATCCAGGTTATAGTATTTTTTGAAGTTTTTTTTATATGAGGGATTAACTGGGAGTTTGATTATCTGGGATTCTTTTCTGGGATTCTTTTCCCATTCACTCTGGATAATTGAGAGTCTACTGTATCTCATTTTCAAGCTGGATATCATATCTTGGTCTTTACAATTAAGTTGGATGGTCAGAGAAGATAGACTTGAATGCATATATAAATATACTGGTGCTCAAAATTAAAAGATAATGAACAAAAATATGCATAATTAAAAGGTTTTCAGCAAACACAAATGTCATATGGAAAGAAAGGTATATGGATGTGACTGAGTAAAAGCAAGCAGATAATGATAGAATTGTAAAATATGCATGAATGGTGTGTATGAGAGGCAGGGGTTCCTGTAAAGGAAGTGCTGGAAAATGTGGGATGTGATACTTTTGACGAGGCTGATGATTTTGTGATAATAAAGCCCACTTTTTCACAAGAGCAGATCTAAGCTAGTGGTGGGGGGTCTGATATTCTGTAATTTACCTCCCCAGGACATCACACACATGCTCAATTAAAATCAGATCCAGGGATCTGGCTGGCTGCTTTATCCTATAAAAACTTTCTGACTTCAGATATGTTGTTGACTGCTTCAGATATTGTTGACCACATGAAACCTATGTATACATGCATTATCACAATAAAGATGAAATGTGCTTGAGAGTACACCTGAAAATCCTCACTTAGGGTGCAAGAATCTCACTTTTGTATTGGCAAGTAGTTTCTTCCTGAAAGAGGTGAGGTTCTGTGGGGCCAGTCTCATGATGCCAACCCAGACCATCACACTACTGCCACCAAAATGTCCCTTTGATGTTACAGCAGTTTTCATAAGACCTTGTTTTATCCAGACGACACTTGAAGAATCAGTGTTAAAACAATCTAGTCTCATCTTTGAAGAGTTCCCACATGCATTGTTAACAAAAGAAAGTGAATATTGGTTAAACCAAATGATTTATTCTTCTACATAAAAACGTTGGCACATTCAAAGCTATTTTATGAATAGACCTAGAATCTTTCTGAATAATTTCTCTGTAATGATTCAATAAAACAAACTCCTTATAAATATTTTCTATCACTGATCTGCTCATTGAATATTAATAGAGGAAAAAGTGTTAGGCAGTACCGGAAGTCAGTATTAATTTTTTTATTCGAAATGTGGCAATCCTTAAAAAAAACGTAATGTTATCCATTTCTCCCTAATGCTGTACTCTATTTCACAGAATGGAAAAATATGAAGATCAAAGGTAACAACCAGTGAAATGATGCCATACCCACCCGAGTTCTAGTAAGAACAGCTCTCAGATGTAATACTCCACTACAGCAAATAATTCCATGTTTTACGCAAGAAATAAGTATTTTTTCCCCCAACATAAATTGTTAATTATAGTTAATGGGAGTGAACAAGTGAAAATGAGTTTTTTTAATTTTGAAATATTTAAGTACACAATGAAAGATTTCTTTTGTGCTGGTACATTTGCCATGTGAAACACTTGGCACAGAAGCTCTAATGAGGACGATTAATACATTTTCAGGCATCACATCTTGCTTTTTATTGGCTTTTGTGTTTAGGAGTACTAAGCAGTGATTGGACAAGATGCTTTTTGAAAGGTAATTGCAGCACCATTCTTTATGTGAAAGGGTATAGAATTTTTAGTGCAAATATTAGCTGTGTTATATACGAGGGGTGATCATTTAATTCGTGGACTGACTCCATAAGTTCTTGTATGTAGCACTTTTTCCAAAGTAACAGTAGATGGTGCTGTGTGTGACCGCTGCGAAGGAGGCTCCACATGCCAAGGTCATTCGGCATCGACTGTTGCGTGTCATAGATGTTCATTCAAATTGAACAGCAGTATGCCGTTCATTATTGTGTTAGGCAAGGCCTAATGGCTTTGATGTTTTTTGACATCAAAGGTGTTCCATGGCTCACTTTGTGCCTCGTGGAACAACCATGAATAAGGAAGCGTACTCGAAGGTTCTCAGAACCAAACTTCGGCGTGCCATTTGTGAAAAACGTCTGGAAATTTCTGGTATGATTTGGTTTCTCCATCACGACAATGCCAGGCCCCACATGGCTAATATTGTGCAGCCAGTGATCACTGACATAGGGGGCGGGGGTGGCTCAGTCGATAGCGCACCAGGCTCGTAATTTGTTGTTCCCAGGTTCGAGTCCCAGCTGGGTCAGCATTGAGATTTATCTCCGCAAAATTCCCCGCCATGCCCACGGTCATTAGGGGACACAGATGGGCTTAGAAAGGCCGTCGGATGGGAAGTAAAGCTGTGGCCCCATGTGTGGGAGAGCCCATACCCTGTGCACTTCAAAGAACATGCTGGATGGTCTTGACGGGAGGCTACCATCTGTCTCCCAATAGCTGTTCCAGTCGGTCCCCTCCCCCAACCTTCTCTGAGCCTTCGGGGCCCTTGTGACCTGGCCACTTAGTTCATGGTGTGCAAAAAAGTGCCGCTCAGAGGTAAAACAACCCAACTCACTGACATAAGTGCTGAGGTTCTGCCATATCCTCCAAATTCTCTGGACTTAGCACCCTGCGATTTTTTCCTCTTTCTGCAAATGAAGAAAGCTTTGAAAGGGAAACATTTCGCATTCGATGATAAAGTTTGCAGAGCCACAACAACAACACTTCGCACGCTTTCGAAAAATGGCTTCAAAGACATTTTTAATGCATGGGTGCAATGATGGCAAAAATGTGTGAAGTTCAAGGGAGAGTATTTTGAGAAAGACAAATGCCAGGAAGATTCAGAGGATGATATTTAATTTTTTGCTTCTGTTCACAAATTAAATGATCACCCCTTGTAAATAGAACTGATACAAAAGTAGGGGAAAACAAGAGAAGCAAGCATAATCGTTCGCATGATTAACAGATGTGTTATTTTATCAAAAACATAATTACCATTAGTAGATATAACCATGTTCCAACCATCTACAAGTTTGTAAATGCCATTCCTGTACAAACTCGTGCCCTTTGTGGCAACGAAGTTGCGTGAAGAAGCACTCTTTCACTTCATCATTCTGAAATTTCTTATCAGAATTGAAATTGTTCAGGGATTGGAACAGAAGGATATCTAAGGGAGCCAGGTGAATATGGGGGATGTATCATTGTTTTCCAGCCCAATTGCAGCAGCTTCTGTTGTATCTGTAATGCAACATGGGACCTTGCATTCTACTGGTGGAACATGACACCTTTTCTCTTTACCAACTCTGGGTGTTTGGCCTTCAGTGCTGCACTTAAGCTGTCCAATTGCTCACAGTAGACATATGAGTTGATGGTTTGGGACTGGGTTAAAAGCTTATAGTGGATTTTGTGATGAGATATACGTATACCCTGCAGTCTCACTAACAACAGAGTATCACCTGATGGGAATGCAGTTCTGGTTTTGCTGTAGCCTGTGATGATTCTCTTCTTGACACCATAATCTTTAATGGACGACATCATAAATGATCCACTTTCGTCCCCTCTGATCTTTCTGTCAAAAAAAAAAAAATTTGACCTTTGAGCAAGGAATGAGTTACATGCAGTACATCAAGTCACCATGTTCTACTGTGACAACTGATGTCACGGTATCCAATTTTGACACATAAAAAAAGCTAATTTTTGCAGATGGCGAATGGCTGAGGACTGAATGGTGTTCAGTAACTATGCCAATTCTCTGGATGTCTGAAGTGGATTTTTGTTCAGCAGTGCATTTAAATGGCCATTTTTTAACACTGGTGTCTGGCTGCATTGAGGTATGTTTCTGAGCTGAAAGTCACCTGACTGGAACTTGTCATACCACCAGTAGCAGGTGCTTTTAGAGATGACTTTGTTTTTGCCATTATTATTGTGAAATGCCTGTTGCCACTTGTACATACTAATATAGTACAGTATGTAAATATAGGTACAGAATGCCATTAGATACACAGTCAATATAGTCAGAATATTGACTGTGTATCTAATATAATATATATTATTATATGTCAATATAGACAGAATGCCATGCTGAAGCAATGCATGTGCTGTCTTTCACATTGTTTATGAGACTGCTGTACATTTCCTGACTATGGTAAATGCATTTTTCCCCATTGCATGAACCCAATATATGTGTAGTGCAAATTGAGGTGAAGTATAATTTTTAATTAGTATGTACTTTTTTTTTTCCTTTGACAGGTGGTACAGACAATCATTTAGTGTGGGTGGATCTCAGACCTGTTGGCCTTAATGGTTCCAGAGCTGAAAAAGTCCTGGAAGAAATGTCAATTGCCTGTAATAAAAATACTGTTCCTGGAGATAAAAGTGCTTTAAATCCTGGTGGAATTAGATTAGGAACTCCAGCACTAACAACAAGAGGGTTAAGAGAAACTGATATTGAACAAGTTACAGAATTCATTCATCAAGGTATGATTACTTTTTGATAAAAGATAAATAATCTGTTAAATTGCTTCTTTGTTAATGTGTCCTTGTCACAGTAGCAAAGTTGCCCTTGTCAGTTTACATAGAGTTAACTCTTAAAGGTGTCAAGTTTCTGAAACTGGTCTCTGGAGGCAAAGTTAATTTTGAAGTGTTTTCAGACATAAAATATACAACTTTATAGAACATCCTGAAGTAACTAGTGAAGGAAAATTCATCATATAAAAAAAAAAGGGAATCTTTAATTCTGATTGTTGACAAAGAGAGCTGGTGTCAGACAGGCCATAAGTTCAGAAAAATAATCGCAATTTTGGCAAAATCCAATAATTTGAATTCACTTGGTCTCAGCCCAGTAACTGCGGTTGTACTATAGTTGTTTTGTTTATCCGCTGAACTCATCATTGGTGTAATACAGAGAAAATGAAAATTTTTCATGTGCCAAACTCCTGATTATATGTATGTGAATTATCTATCTATGTATAAAAAATGCTTATTGGAAAATATTTATTATCCTGATATATGCTTTAAAATGAGAACTTTTAAAAAGAATAAATTGAAATGATTTGAAGAAGAAAAGGCCTAAACAATTATTTTAAGAATAAATAACCAGATCAGAATGTTCAATAGGAAGCAGTACATCTTTTTGTATTAACCCTTTCAGTACCATACCGGCTCAAAAATGCTATTCCATCCTCTTCACTACCTCCTGCCTGCAGTTTTGGGCAGTATGGTAGAGAAATTGTCTTTTGTTCCTGCTCTCTGTCTCTATAAGTAAATTTATTAGAAAATTTTGCTGAAATATACTTGATTGACAGTCCTAAGTTTAATATTGACTGTGTTGTCTAGCAGGCAAATTCTGCTACAGTGCACAAAATTGAAATAACTGAAGTTTTGAAAGAAAAAAAAAAGCTAGTTGATATACTATTTATATAGCACAAAATAATATTTCGTGACTTGAGAAAAGTTATGTTACATTTAAAAGTAATTATTATTTTTCATATTAACAGATACTATTTAGTCCAAGAAGCTGACAGTGTAGGAGATAGTCTGCCATGTGTTCTTTGCAGTAGTTATAAATGGAATTGATAATGTGTCGAGTATTATAGTAATGGTATTCAGTTTAATGATAAATAATAAACTCGACATATTTGGTATCTACTAACAAATTACCACTTTGAAGTCGATTTAAATTTTAGCGGAAAAATTGTCTTAAGCCTGGTGGGATATGAACCCACGACCTCTGATAACATTCGAGTATATTTATTATTTATCAACTGTATTATTTGTAAGGAAATACTTTCATCTATATGGCATGTGTCTGCCACTTGTGATAAAATTGCCAGAACGCTCCCTACATATGATGTGACGTAGGTTGAAAATGTTCATATCATCAATTACAGATCTTGATGGGCGGCCTGTAGCTCAGTGGTCCAGAGTGCCTGACATTTTATCAGGAGGTTGTGGGTTGGTATCCCACAAACTCCTGATATCTCAAGACAATTTTTCCTCTAAAATTTAAATCGACTTCAAAGTGTTAATTTACAGTTTAATGATCTTTCATTTGTTACCTTTTTTAGTTTATTCTACTAAACGTTTTGCAAGTGATATATATATATATTAATTTAATGTATATATATAAAGACCCTACCTAGTCTAGTGGCTAGCATACCTGACTACTAAGACCAGTGGAGCATGTCATTGTGAGGGGTGGCTCAGTTGGTAGTGCGCCAGGCTCATAATCTGTAGTTCCCAGGTTCGAGTCCCAGCTGGGTCAGTGTTGAGATTTATCTCCGCAAAATTCCCCGCCCTGCCGACGGTCAGTAGGGGACACTGATGGGCTTGGAAAGGCCGCTGTTCGTCGGATGGGACGTTAAGCCGTGGCCCCATGTGCGGGAGAGCCATACCCTGTGCACGTTAAAGAACATGCTGGATGGCCTTGACGGGAGTCTACTATCTGTCTCCCAACAGCTGTTCCAGTGGGTCCACTCCCCCAACCTTCTCTGAGCCTTCGGGGTCCATGTGACCTGGCCATTTAGCCCATGGTGTGCAAAAAAGTGCCGCTCAGAGGTAAAACAACCCAACACATGTCATTGTGTGTTTGTATGATGTATGAGAAACCAGGACAAGCCTAACATTAGCTTCTAGATTGTCTCTATCCTTTGTGTAGGGAATTAACTTCTTCCTTTTGTAATTAAAAAAATTATATTAAAAAGTATTCTTAGTGGTAGACAAGCATATTACCAAAGTTTTTTTTTCCCAGGCCTTACACTTGCAATAGATGTGAAAGCAGCTAGTGGACCTATGCTGAAAGATTTTAAAGCCAAACTTGTAGAAGACCAAGATTTTCAGGCAAGACTATTGTCATTGAAAGAGCTGGTGGAAGATTTTTCTGTGAAGTTCCCTATGCCTGGCTACGATGATTTCTGAAATGTTTCTGCAAACTGTACAGATAAAGGGGGCCACTGAGAACACATCTGTTATGTACAAAATTAGACAACTGAATAATGAATCAAGATTTTTATATGCTATACATTATAGATTATATTTGTCACAAATTGTGACTGACTTGGTCTGTTACAATAACGGTTTTATATTTTATACTCTAAGCCAAATGCATTGTAAAAATGAAATATTGAATGTCATGTTAACATTGATTAAAGCATTAAACTTTCAAATCTAGTTTTACCAAGTACAGTGTCCTATTATTTATGAATAGAGCAGTTATTTCCTACATTTATAAATGACGAATGATGATTAAAAAAAATTGAGTTTGATATACATAAAGAGCTTGTATCAATTGCAACTTTTTTTCAAAGTAGCTATTTTTGAGCCAATTTTGTCTTCCTCTGAAAGTGAAAAGAATGTGCAATTTTTTTTTAAAGACGGCCAAAACAAAGGAACAACCACATTTTGGTCGTTTGCACGTTTTTGTCTTCACAGGGAGCCAAGAATGGTCTATAAACATGGATTACATGCATAATCCTGTAGTGTGTCTGGTGGTGCATTTGATTGGCGTAGTCAGGAATGTTTTTTTTTTGGGAGTGGAAAAAAAAAGTTTCAAGATGGAAATATTTAAGTCAAGCCATTCATTAATGAGGGCAATTGTGACCACAGCAATAACTTGTGAATCCATGGCCAGTAAGCACTGCATTTGTCATATGTCTGAAAAAGGACTCTGACCCTCATCTCAGATAGTGGGGCACTGATGGGCTTGGAAAGGTCATCCGTCAAATGCGACATTAAATTCTGTTAGGCCTGTGTGCAGGACAGCTATACACTGGGTGAGATGTTATCATGTCTCCTAACAAGCTGTCCAGTGGGTTCCTTCTTATACTTTGAGACAATGGGATTTTTGCCATCTGGTCATTTTGCCATTCAATGCACCAGATCTAGGTGAAGGGAACAATCAACTCCAACATTTGCAGTGATAATCTACAACTCCCACTGTCCTGAATATTTCCATGAATTTCAATCCTACAAGTGTGAAGGGTTAATAAAAAAAACTTTTTCGTGACCCAGAATAAAATTTTCTTTCCCATTGTGATCCCAAGTGGCCCACTATGTGGTTATCGATATTTTTAAACCCTTTGCAAACAAATTTATTAACCCTTGTAATGACAACACAAAATTCTCAAACGATAGTAGATGTCAGGGCAGTGTAGTTGCACTACAGTGCAATAAAAGCAAGTGAAATATTGTACAGGAATATTCAGTGTTCCAAACTTGAAATGAGACCATCTAGACATGATAAAAGGGTTAAACTCGCATATCTGTGATAATTTTCAATAAGCAGGCAGGTATGAAGAAAAACCCACTTCTTGAATTAAATATCTGGTTATGTGTCAGTTGAACACTGGGAGAACCCCACATTCGCATCTGGGAGGCAAATTGCTCTTTTTACACGTGCCTACTTATTGAAGGGTTTAAACTGCAACAGAATTTGTATTCCCCCTGCAACTTTAAAAGTTTTATTTCCCATGCTACTTTTATCACACAGTTGCTATCCCAGTATGCAGTTGGCTTCACATCGATCAACATTGTATTACAAGAATCTCCTTTGTAGTTGCACAAAAAATTTTTTTTTTTTAAATGTGTTCCAGTTGCACCAGCAGAAAATTTTATGCCTGGTTAACAAGACATGAGCTTCCTGCTCTGGCCACTGATGCTAGTTAAGATGATGGGTAGTCAACAAATAAATATCTTTTTTATCAGCTAATCACGTTTCTCATGATTATAAAAAAAAAATAAATACCCCCTCAAGCAGCTGCTTGCCACAGAGGTCTGACAGGAGCCTGTCAGTTTATATGCCACAGTAGGAGATCTGAGAGGATGGCAGGACCTCAGCAGAAAAACGACACACACATCCATGCCTAATCCGGGGCTCGAACCCAGGTCCCTTAGATCAGTAGCTAAGCGTGCTAACCACTACCACTGAATAAAAAAAGATTGTTTTTAAAATCACATTTGGGGTGGGGTGGCTCAGTTGGTAGTGTGCCAAGCTTGTAATCTGCAGTTCCCAGGTTCGAGTCCCAGCTGGGTCAGCGTTGAGACATCGCAAAACTCCCCGCCCTGCCCATGGTCAGTAGGGGGCACTGCTGGGCTTGGAAAAGGCGATGTCCATTGGATAAGACATTAAGCCATGGCTTTATTAGTGCCATACCCTGTGTACGTTCAAGAACACGTTGGATGGTCTTGACGGGAGGCTACCCTGTCTCCCAACACCTGTTCCAGTGGGTCCCCTCCCCCAACCTTCTCTGAGCCTTTGGGATCCTTGTGACCTGGCCATTTAGCCCATTGTGTGCAAAAAAGTTCCGCTCAATGGTAAAACAACCCAATCCAAATCACTTTTGTCATGATGGAGAGAATTATTTTAATATAGACATAAAAAAAATTTAGGTAAATAAAATTGTGAAGACAAAATTCAGCATTTTTTAAGCATAACAAGCTTATGTATAGTTTTATACAAGGGCCATTGCTGAAGTTTCTATCTGATGGATGGTGATATTTCCAAGCAATATATGTGGCAAGATATGTAGAGTATAAAAACAGAATAGTTCTGCAACATGAATGCTTAGTTTTTATTTTTGCTAAAATTCTAGGTGTGCCAGTGAAGTGGCATACAGTGATTTAGCATTGTTCATCATTGCTAGATTTTACAATAAGAAATTTAGTACACTTGATAAAATCAGTAAAATGCAAAAAAGTGCAAATGAATATTTATTATACATCCTAATTTATCTAAAAGCCATATTAGAATTAAATATATACATAATGAGAGTGCATGTGATATGTGATGATATAATTTTCTGATATGAAACATTTAAAAGTCATTATCACTGTCTTGGAGCAAAGGATGTGGGGGAGGTGCCAACTTCTCAGTCAAATTTTCTAGGTCTTGATCATCGTCACTTACATCAGATCCTTCATCATCTTCGCCTTCTAAATCTAAATCAGAATCTGTATCAAGGCTATCCTGAAATATTAATAAAATAAGCAATGATCAATATTAGTTATGAACATTATGATGCTAACAAATACAAGATATTTCAAACTGTCAAAAATGTAGCAAAATAAAAATAAATTCCTATTGTTGTTACCACTCAATATAAAAGATGTGCAATATGAATGGAAAGTTGTACATTTGTAAAAAAAGATTTTTGAAGATATTATTATGATTACAAATGCCATTGATAATATTAAAGACAGTTCAGTAATTGAAAAATTAAAGTAGTGTAACAATTTTAAAATTTATAATTATCTTTAACTTCTTAATGGGAAATTTGACAGTGGCTTTTGCACATATCTTTGATTCTTGGTCTGACTGTTGGTAAGGACATTAGTTCTCAACAGCTAAAAGTTACTTTCTGTTCTTGTTTTGATGTTGGTAAGGACACTTCATCCAAATTTACACTGATATATAGTTGAAAATTGTAGCTACATTTGTGGAACCCTTGGAACTAGCTGAAAACAATGCTTCATAATACTACTGTATTGTAATTAAGTACATATCCACATCCATAATTTTTTCTATTAACAATATTTAATCAAAACTAAGACAATTAACCACTTTTCAGAAAATCTCATTTAACTA
This sequence comes from Ryuthela nishihirai, assembly GCA_038380435.1. NCBI lineage: Eukaryota > Metazoa > Arthropoda > Arachnida > Araneae > Heptathelidae > Ryuthela > Ryuthela nishihirai. The sequence goes on from JAWZYU010000599.1 coordinate 50,553, forward strand.
TAGTAGTTGCTTTTGGAGAGTATTATATTATTTGTATTGCAGTCAATATGCACTTTAAAACTCCAAAAAGCTTAAAATTCACAATACCATTTCCTATATCAACAATTTAATATATATAATATAAACCCCTATACATACATCTTTCTCTGCACCAGTCATTGAACCAAATACTCTCCTTCCAGCATCCCTTCTAACACCAGAAGCTGAAACATCAAGAAATATTAAGTTGAAATTTTTTTGAAAATTAACAGAAATTTTATTTTATCCATGTTTTAAAAAAAAGCAACTGAATAATATCAGTGCATTCATAATGCTTTTTAATATGTAACAACATAGGCAAATAAAATGCGTTACATAATCTACTAAAAAAAAATGGAATAAAACATAAAATTAAAGAATGCCTAACAAACAAAATGTTTGATCCAACTTTTCTATCTCTTTCCACCAGATCAATTGACAAGAATTATATACTAGTGTCAATTCCTTCCTCTTCTGTGGGCACTGCTCTCTGTAACAGTGCATACGACTTGGTTGGGAAGAAGATGGTTGTGTTATCTAACTACGTTTATTTCTGCTAATTGATACAGTAGCGCACCAGGCTTGTAATCTGTAGTTCCCAGGTTCGAGTCCCAGCTGGGTCAGCACTGAGATTTTTATCTCTGCAAAATTCCCCACCCTGCCCACAGTCAGTAGGGGACACCATGGGCTTGGAAAGGCTGCCGTCCATTGGATGGGGCATTAAGCCATGGCTCCATGTGCGGGAGAGCCATACCCTGTGCATGTTAAACACGTTGGATGGCCTTGAATGGGAGGCTACCATCAGTCTCCCAACAGCTGTTCCAGTGGGTCCCCTCCCCCAACCTTCTCTGAGCCTTCAGGGTCCATGTGACCTGGCCATTTAGCTCATGATGTGCAAAAAGGTGCCACTCAGAGGTAAAACAACTCACCCTAATTGATATCAAATATTGAACACAAATTACAGAAAGATAACTAATATATGGAAAGCCAGTTAAAATATACAAAGATTATCAGAGGAAGAAATTAATCTGGTATTGTCATTCATTATAAAAGACGTGCAATATGAATGAAAAATTGTACGTCTAAAAAAAGATATTTTGAAGATATTATTATGGTTACAAATGTCATTGATAATATTATGTGAGGTTATTCGGAATTTCAGCCAGTTATATAGTGAGGTCAGTCAATGTCATTATCTTCTGCAGTTATCATTCTCAGTCTGATAATAAATCACTATATGACTATTTAAAGTATGTAAAATACTTTATTATTAAAATACACTATTATAAAAGAAGGATCTGTGATAATCTGTAGAATTAAGAAATATCAATTTATTTTAACATTCTATCTCATTTGAAAGGTTAAAGTTTGTAGATTTTCTATTGAACCTCACTAGATACAATAATTATGGCCTATACTTCCTACATACCTGCCGGCTGAGGACGTCGAGGTTTCTCTCTTGACCCATTTGTCGTTATATCAGTTTCACCTTCAACAGTAATAAAATCATCTAAGGTAGTACTATCTTCACTTCGTAGCATCTCCTCTTGTCTTAATTTCTCTACCATCTTCTTAATAACTTGTTCTCTTTCCTGGAAATTAAAACTGATATCAGACGTACTAAACACATTTCGTGAATATACACTGAATATATTTTTCCAATTATTTAGGCACATTACACTTTGTCAACTAAAAGCCAAATTTGAAGTTCGAAACTTCTGTAATACAATGGAATAATTTTATGGGAAAATAAGACTGAAGATAAATTCATGATGAATCATTCATGATTTAAAGTAAATTTAAATCTTGAGTCAGAAAGACAAAGGCTGGGGTCAGCATAAAATGACACTGGATATCTATAAGGGCAGATAATAGATGCAAATGTATCAGGTTGTTGCATATCAAATGGCAGATGCATTAAATTTTTGATGTTCAACAATGACTGAAAATGTTACCAGATGGAGTTTTGTGATATATTAAATCACAAAGCCTGCTTATGATAACACAGTAGTAGTTATTGTGGTAAGAGGATTGTAAGAGCTTAAAGGGAACAATAAAACAGGGTGAAATTCCTGTTTTTCTTTCTTATAGGAGTTTAAACTGGGAGGCAACTTGCAACATCAATGCAGCATTTGGGAAAGGCACAGCTAGTGAATGGACAACACGACATTGGCTTGAAATTTTTTGATCAGGCGACATCAGCCTTCAAAATGAGCCACATGGTCGACCCGAAGAAGCGAATGATAACGAATGAAGGCTTTAACTGAATCTGACACACACCAAACTGTTACGTGTGCATTATTCAACAGTTTCCAGGCACCTGAAAGCCATTGGGAAAGGGAAGAAGTTGGATAAATGGGTTCCACATGAATTAATGGACACTCATAAGGTATGTCAATTTGAAATGTGCACTTCCTTTCTCATGAAACAAAAAGATCTGTTTTTGCATAGAGTTGCAATGTGTGATAAAAATGGATCCTATATGACAATCGTTCTGCTCAATGGCTGGACATCGTAGAAGACACAAACACTTGTCCAAGCCTAATCTTCACCCGAAGAAGGTTCTGGTGATCACTTGGCAGTCCGCAGCCAATGTTATCCATTATTCATTCCTAAAACCAGGTGAAACAATAAATGCAGAGAAATACTATGCAGAATTCCAAAAAATGCATGACAAATAATGCAAGAAGCAGTCTGCATTACTCAATAGACATGGCATCCTACTGTTCAATGATAATGCTTGACCTCACATCTCACAAATGATGGTCCTTAAACTCTATCACCTAAGAGTACGAGACTCTTGCTTACCAGCATATTCACCAGACCTATTGCTAACTACCACTCCTTAGTGGGGAAACATTCAGCGATATTGAATTTGTTGGTGTGTATTTTGATTAACTTATTTTTTAACAAAGTTATAGTTGGTGAATATTTCACTAACAATTCGGCCATTTTATTTGCAACAATCTAATAGCTATCTAAAATGTCTTTAATTTCTAGAAGTATAGAATAATTCTGAAAATATGACCATGGTTTCACATCCCATCTGGTGGATAATGTAAAGCCATTATTATGCTTTTATCCTTTGTAAAAGCAGGGAACAGAGAAGAGAAATTCCCAATGCTGGTAAAAACCAAAGCTTGAATCTCAAGATGTAAATTTGGCAATTATAGATTAAAACTATAGCATGCATAGAAAGTGTCATTGGGAAGGGAATTTGACATGCTTGAGGCCCAGTTGGTGGGGACTGCCTAAGGTAATATATTTTATCCAAACCTTTGAGTGGTTCTACAATCTCTCTTCCCCAAATTGGTTTGCCACTGCCTAGAACAAATGCACTTATATGAAAAATTAAGATGGTGAAAAAGCAAAATTATGATTACTATATCATTCTGAATTAGATTACAATAATATGATGATTACTTGATTTAAAGTTGAAACACTTAATGTTAACTTATAGTGTTATTAAATACTTTGGTGGAAAAAATTAAGTTTTGCTGATAGGTGAGATTCTCTAGATTCATGCCAGAGTGTTCTAAGACCACTAAATTAATGCTAGCTCTGTCTTTTTTCCACTAATGTGACCTATCAGTCACCCGTCATTGTTGCTGCTGGTGCCATCTATGATTGGGGAAGGCAACTTTATTCTTTAATGTTTCACTTTGTATATTGTTTGTTGTATGATGTAAAATAAATAAGTAAGTCACCCATGCTTAAAACATTATTAATTAATTAATCAATAAGTAGTAAATTCACAAAGTTACTTATTAACTTTGAAGTCAATAAATTAATAAATAGTTTTGTGAAAAAAAAATTAGTTTTGTTACATTAAAAAGTAAAGTTGCCTTCCCTGATCACAGATGACGCCAGCAGCAAAATGATGGGCAAGTGATAGGTCATATTAGTGGAAAAATGACGAAGCTGGTATTAGTTTAGTTGTCTTAGAATATTCTGCATGAATCTGGAGAATGTGGGTTCAAAATCCACATGTTGACAAAACTCATTTTTTTCAAAAAATTATTTGTTGATTTCAAAGTCAACAGGTAACTCTGTGGATTTACTATTTATTGATTAATTCATTGATAATACTTTAGCATGAGAGACATTTATTTACATCTTACAAAGTGCAACATTATGGAGGGTGTTCAAAAATTCTTGACCATGACTGTAGATCTGCACTCATTCCTCTCAATTTAATGAGTATGACTTGTTTGGAAGTTTGTCTAAAACTTGTCATTATGTGTTAAAAAAAAAGGCCACATCACCATTTCTCCTTTTTGCTTGTGGCGAGTAAATTTCGGTCTATGAAATCTGCGTTGTTGCTATGTAGCCTACTAATGACAGGGAATGATGTTACATTTTCACAAGTATATGGGGATCATGCCTGTTCACATGGCACTGTTATGGAATGGATGCGCAAATGCAGAGAAGGGTGGTAGAGCTTTGAAGACCTCATTTGTCAGGATGACTGAAGGAGCCCGTGAATGAGAGAACCATTGCTGCTATTCGTGAACTCGTTAAGGAAAATCCACACATCATCGTTCAGGCAACAAGTTTAGATATTAGTGTATCGACTGGCAGTGTGGAAATAATTATTCATCAACGTTTAAAGTTCTGAAAGATCTGTGCCAAAATGGGTATCCTACAAACTGGCAAAATAGCAAAAAAGGGCTAGTCGACTCGTGCAAGGAAATACTGGCAATATTTGAACTTTGTGGCTCCAAACGGTTAATAAACATTGTCACAGGTGTTGAGACTGTGGTTTTATTATTAAACAACTCCCAGAAAGAGCAACAACCATATTTGGGTTGCAAAAGATGAACTGTGCCCCCAAATCCTCCTACAAGACTTTCACTCAAGGAAGAGAATGTTCACAATTTTTTTTTTTCAATTCCCAAGCAGTGCTAGTTATGGATACCTTACTACCATTTGTTGTTGTTTAACGTTACGTGGCTACCGTCACGTAACGTCATGGATAGAATTATGGATAGATATTCATACCACGTAATGGATAGAAGTGGGTTAGAATCAAGCATGTCGGCAAAACTCATTTTTTCCACAAAACTATTGACTTCAAAGTCGCAACAAGTAACTCTGTGGATTTACTATTTATAGTATTATTAAATTCAAATTGTCTTAATTAAAGATAGTGTTTAATAGTGGTACATATAGTTTTAAACTATTAATAAAGTAGTGATTAAAACGTTATCTAATGCATGACTGTTGTTGAGCTGCCCAGAGTCTCGGTATGTCAGCAAAATTATTACAGTGCCTCTTAAACTTCAGCCATAATGTGTTCTCTAAAGAGATAAGATCCAGAAACAATCTCACTACTAAGATATAAAAATATTTCTCCCTCATTCCTCAGAAGTGTAAAATAATAATTTCATATTATATTTAATTTCTCAGTTGGTTACACACAGTTGTCTAAGAAATAAATTTAACTTAAAATATTTTTAAGCTGGATATTGTTTAATATTTGACTCCATTACAAAAATAATGGCTAAAAATATTCATGATGAAAAATCTGCTAACTAATAATTGGCAATCTCGGAGTGAAATTTTTTCCACAAAACATTTATTGATTTGCTAACTAGCTCAAAAACCTGCTCATCTGTTATCAACAATGCTTAATGTTGCAAGGAATAAGAAATTAATTATGTGGTGGTACACATAGTGATCAATATAAATATTAATTTACTAAATAATAATTGTGTTGTGGAAATTATTTTTACAGTCATATTTGAAAATGTAATCTGCTATGAGAAGGAATAATATTAGGAAATATTCCTAATATTATTCCTTCTCATAGCAGATTACTAATTTGCTATGACTTATATAATATTAGGAAAATTATTTTTTATTTTTAATAATATTAGGAATTTAATAATAGGAAAATTTCTGATTCAATAAATTTGTAGTTTTAATTAAGAAAAGTTAGTTTGTGATAAAATGACAGCATAAAATAGTTGCTACTTTCATACCAAAAAAGAATGCACATAACGCAATGGCACAAGACAATACTTCAAACTAAGACTGGTATGTATTTTAAGTGAGTAGCAAAAAGGGGAATAATGCTCCACGTGCAATCACTTACTGCAGGCTCAATTAATCAAATCCATTCTAATTTCATGCTTAAAATGGAATTTTTTTGGACCATTCAAATCACAAAAGTTGTTCTAATGCTGTATTTTTTTTAGCTGTTAGGTATTAGAAAATGCTTTAAAAATGAAAAATGTTTTAACACCTAAGTCCAAAAGATATGATATTAAATCAAAACTACTGTTATAATCAACTGGGGAAAAATAGGAAAATCATTACAATGATGACATGTGACTAAAAATAGCATAATAAAATCAAATGGATAGTAAAGCAATCTGTTATAATTTGGCATTCACAACAATGGATGATGAAACATGATTCCACACACTGATATTGTTCATACAGTTAAAATTTACTCACACTAACTTTTTTGCTCCTAATTCTTCCTAATGTTATAGCATTATTTGTGTGAAGATAAAAGAAACTGTTGAGAAATAAATTTAAGAATTTTTAATATCAATGGAATTATCATTAACTTTGAAATATACAATAAACAATTTCCTGTTAACCAAGATTGTTGAAAAAAAGAGTTCAAAAAATATTTTGTGGATTAAAAATAGTACATGGTCAACAATTAAAAAATATTTTGTGGACTAAAAATAGTACATGGTCAACAATTAAAAAAAATTATTGTTTATTATCTTAATTTTAAACTTTTTGATAATAAAAAGGAAAAAAAACAAACTTATCTGCAGCATTAAAAACCTTACCATTATTTGTTCCTGTTCAGCCTTTTCTAGCTCTTCAAGTTGTTGTTCTAAGTAAGCCAGCCAATGAAACTTCAAGATGTATTTTTCATATAACTGTTCCAACTCTTGTTCAAGGCGCTCATACTCATCCATAAATGCTGGTCTACATAACAAAACGAAATTAAAATATAATACAACATATATATAGTATAATATTTAGATACAACCAATTTTTCTAAGTTGGGTAGTTTACTTTAAAGTGACACTTTTTTTGCTGCACAATTATCTAAATTAACTAAGTCACAAAACCTCATAGTTTAGAGAGAGAAAATTAAGTAAATGCAATGACTTTACTAGGAATATGATAATCAGACTTGCATAACATTAATTTTCAAGATGAACAGAAATAAATATTAATAAATACAAGACAAAAGCATAATACAAACTAGACATCCTATATATCAGTGCTTTTTAACCTTTTTTCCCTTACATATTATTTTTTTTTTCTTTTACATATTACTAATTTTTTTCCCTTACATATTACATATCACTTTTTTCCTTACTTTTTCGATCTTTGCTGCTAAGTGACTTTCACTACTTTGGCATCTACATAAAAGTCACTAGAATTGCTGTGTGTTGTTTCAGCTCCATGAAATGTCCTTAGTTGATTTGTGATTAGAAATGTCAAATCAGAAGAAAACATTTCAGCAACTTTAAATCCAAAAAATTTTTTATTAACAAAAATAAGATTATTGAATCTCCATATCTCCTAACAATGATGTACTACCAAGAGGTATGTGCAACACTGATTAAAGCATTGCTAGATACAATTTTTTAATAGTCATATGCTGTTTAATACATAGTTTTTTAGTTTTATACTGATAACAAGCTGTGTAAAATGTGTTTCAACCTGATTTGGAAATTTTATGATATTTTCCTCAAATTTACTTATTACCTATCCAGTTACACAATCTCTTAGTTGTGTTAAACTTTGATATAGTCAAATCATCAGTTATTTTTTCCTAACTTATAATATTGGATACCTTTTGTAAAGTTAGTATTTACTTTTTTTATATTTAAACCTTAGTTTTCATTTCAGTATATTTATTTTCATAGATTAGCAATCTTTTAGCAAATCGATAATTATTGATTTTTTTCATAGTTATGCTACATCGTATGGCTGGCCTACAACTTGTTGCTGTGGATATTTTAGCATCACATTAGGCTATATGTTAACTTTTATTTCATTATTATTTACTTTTCCAGTAAAACTTTGATCTGCATCATTTTCTGAAAATAAATGAGGTCTTGAATATGGAAGCAAATTCATTTCTGTATATTTATTTCCGTTAGTTAGCAATCTTTCAGTCGGCTGATTTATCGATCTTTCTGAGTTATGTTAGATCGGAGGCTGGCTTAAAAGTTGTTGTGGATATTTATTTAACATCCCATTAGGTTATATGTAATTTTTCTTTTATTATTTCTTGCTTTTTTTATTAAAAAATCTTTTGAGCTTGTACCATTTTCTGAAAATGAATGTCTTGGATATGGAAGCAAAACAGACTTCCTTGCTAAGGAAATCAGCCGTCATGTTCCCACATGATGGCTGATTTCCTTAGACATGAGGGCAATTTCGGGAAGGCTTCCCCTCCACTAAACTCACATAAAAACTTTCACCCCCCCCCCCCCCCCCCCCCCCCCCAGTACCTTGGCTGTGCCACACAGATGATATAATACCATTTTTTTTTGCTTTGGTTCACAAATCTTTCTGCACTTAGTCAAGATCATCAAACTTCAATACCTACAGTGAAAATTCATATTGTTTAGCAAAAAAAGCACCCAAGGAAGTTTTTTCTATTTCATAACAAGTTCAGAAAATCCCATGAATGTGAGAAGTCCAAGTCACTTTGTATAACATTGGCTATGTTTCAAATATATGATATTGAAAAGAATCATTAAAAGAAATAAAAATTATATTTCAGGTTGAATATTATTCGGGAGGAAATTTCCTTTTGATTAATATATAATTTAACTGTTTTTATTCTTCAGGTTTTCCAGAATGAAGCCTTAATTGTATAGTGCGACCTTTTTTTTCACTATATCATATTGAAAAAGGCTTATTAAAATCAATATGCTTGCAAATTTGTTTATATTACTTATTTTTATAAAATTCGTAAATTCTGCTTAATTTGGTTTATAACATGATCTATTTCCGTTGAGTGTTTATTTTTCAAAAAAATTCTAAAGTTGACTTGTTTATCTGACTCAACACAATTGACTAAAAGCCTGGAACCGAGAAAAAAAAATTACAAAACAGAAGAAATATTTACTTGAAACCAAAAAATTAAATTTTTCATTATTCAGAAATAAATAGCCTTTCTTATTCTTGTGCATTATACTCATTTCTGTCTATTAGTTTTTTTAATAAATTTGTATTGTCAGATGCATTTTTTTACTACGACTCAAAAAAAAACCATTAAAATAAAACGTCGTTTTTTGTTACTCACGTGGTCCTTAAATTTTATATTCAGAAAATCGAGAATTAAATGTTGATTAATTTGGCATATAACATGCCATAATTCCTTTCATTAGTTATTTGGCAAAAAGTTCTAAAGTTAATTTTTTTGGCTGAATATAGGGAGAAAATGGCTTGACCTTTGGATGGAAACCAGTTTTTCAGGCTGGATACTGGAAGGGTAATAACAGGTGCCAACTGTTGATAAAATCAACAAAAGTAATTATGTGCTACTTTCCTGATTACTTTTTTTTTACCTCTAAGAAAGTTTTTTGGAATCATTTTGTGTATCATTTTCCATTAGTTAGCAATCTTTCACTCGATTGCTAACTCTTTTGAGCTACATTTACTGGTACCCTTTTGAGCTACATTTAAAGAGTCAAAATTTTCTCAAGTTTTGTATAGAATTTCACAGTTTTAAATTATCTTATATTTCATATCTTCGATGATCTAGCTAGGTAGTACCATACATTTTGAATCTCATTAGAAAGTGACTAAATTATAAATTTAATTTGCCCTCTGAAATTTCATTCAATTTTACATATTTGTGAACATTCTTCATACAATTATCACAGTTCCAAATTCAACCACTCATAGTTATGGGTGCAATGTCTTACATAGAGGGACACTTTTTACTACACAATGGCTAAATTACTTCACTCTATCATTTTTCTTTTTTAAATATAGTATTGAGATATAAAACTTTACATATTGCTGCATAGTATGTTCATTTTACAAAATCTAATAAAAACAATTTGTTTCAATGGCATTAAAAGTATTTATAATATGTATGCAGACATGATGAATATGAGAACTATATATTCCTGTATGCTATATACCAGTGGTCCCTAATCTTTTGCATAAGCAGGCCACATTGAATCATTAAGAATGTAGTGAAGAAAAACATTGTGCAATCTGATAAATATAATTTTTAATTAGCACAGAACAATAATATGCTTAAATACAACAAATGAGAATATGAATAAACCTGAAGATAAAATACTAATGATCTCAAATATAGCTAGGTAGTCAATATGGAAATAAATATGACAACACTCCATTGCATTAAACCACTGTGGAGCCCTCACGTGGTCCTTAAATCATAGGTTGGGCACCATTGCTCTATACTGCTCTATACTGCTGTTTTCATATATATGTAATATATATCTATAAGCAAAGTTGAAAGCTAGAGATAGGTAGAGGGGGGGGGGGGTGTGTGTAAGGAAGTTACATATCCAGGGGAATGGCTTATAAATATGTAATGTTATTAGAATAATAACAATGAATACACTTAAGAAATTGGTTCATTAGTAAATCTGGAATGGTTGCACCACTCCTGATAGAATATTTGAAAGACTGTCTGTGATAATAAACTATGACAGATAATGAAATAAAAGATCAATTGCACAGTTGGTAAGAACCATTGGTTTAATATGATATTTGTAAAACAGCAACAAAAATGTTTTACTGAATAAAATTTTGAATTGCTTACCTTACAGATTTTAAAGTCTGTAATCTTTTCTGGTTTCTTTCTAGCTCAGTTTTCCTCTTTTCAATTTTTGCTTCTAAATTAGCTTCATCAGATGCTACATTCTCTATCATAAGATTAGTTTTCTGCATTTCTTCCTGAGAAATTAAATTACTATTAACAAACATGCAACTTAAAAATAAAAAGACTAAATAGAGTTTAAAAGTTGATTAATATGCAGAGAATATTTGTTGACTACATCAGTGACCTGCTCCTATAAGTAGTTGAACTTGGTTGTAACGAGCACAGAAATAATGAGGTGATGGCTGTAATGAGCAAAAAGCTATAATGATTTCAATTTACATGTATTCCCATATAATTGCTCACTTTTATAACGAGAGCGTACTTCATGGATATACAGTACAAATTTTGGTAAGGAAATATGCAAATATTTTTAATTGCTCAGATAATCAGAAATAGTACCCAATTCTTGAAACAGACAAAAATGAAATGGGTGACAGCTTTTATGACCACACGCATTAGATTACAGGCCAGTATATGACCTAACCTTGTCCTTAGGGACCATTCCCACTTGGGAGCGGGGGTGGCTCAGTCGGTATAGCGCCAGGCTCGTAATCTGTAGTTCCCAGGTTCGAGTCCCAGCTGGATCAGCGTTGAGATTTATCTCTGCAAAATTCCCCGCCCTGCCCACGGTCAGTAGGGGACACCGATGGGCTTGGAAAGGCCACTGTCCATCAGATGGGACGTTAAGCCGTGACCCCGTGTGCTGGAGAGCCGTACCCTGTGCACGTTAAAGAACATGCTGGATGGTCTTGACGGTAGGCTACCATCTGTCTCCCAACAGCCGTTCCAATGGGTCCCCTCCCCCAACCTTCTCTGAGCCTTCGGGGTCCATGTGACCTGACCATTTAGCCCATGGTGTACAAAAAAGTGCCGCTCAGAGGTAAAACAACCCAACCCATTTCCACTCTACCTATCTCTACAATGTGTAGCATCTGGCAATGCTCCCCCACTTTATCCAAACACCACCATGACTCTAAACTCAGAAACTATTCCTCTGGAACCTGTCTACTAACAAAAGAAAGTGTCTCTCGATTCGCGAGTTAGAAGGTGGTGTGAAAAAAATTGAAGTGTATAAAAAGTTTTCTTTGTCCTCTTCAATGGTTTCAACATGTTTACATATCGGTACTGGAAAACAACATAACTGAAACAAAAAAATTGAATCGATGAAGCTTGGCACATTAGTAAGTTTTTTTGAAGGAACTAAAGCAAATAATGAGACTTTTAATACATTGAGTGTTTTAAGGGAAAATTTGGGAAATATCAAAATGAAATCTTTAAAACAAACATTAATTTAAAATTCATAAATAAAAAAATAATTTAAATCATGTTTACTATTAATTAGTATTGTTTTTAATTACAGATAAATAAATTATGTTTAGTATAAGTGTATGGTTTTAAAATTATGGACAAATAAATTGTGTTTAATATTAAATGTATTGTAGTTTATACAAGCATAAAAAATATATAAATAAATCCCCCCTCAAGCAGCTGCTTGCCACAGAGGTCTGGCAGGAGCCTGTCAGTTTATATGCCATAGTAGAAGGTCTGTGAGGATGGCAGGACCTCAGCAGAAAGACAACACAAACGTCCATGCCTTGTCTGGGGCTCGAACCCAGGTCCTTTAGCTCAATAGCCAAGCGTGCTAACCACTCGGCCATGGGAAGGCTATTAATACAAATGATATGTAGGTATGTTATTATATTATTTTCTCTCTCTAATATTTCTTTTGTTTTTTGAATATCTTTATATCAAGATATTGAGAATTAAAAAAAAATAGGAGGTAGATTTAATTAATCACTAATACAGTGAGTAATGGTTATAACAAGGAAATTTTGTCGATCCCCTCGTGCTCGTTATAACCAAGTTTGATTGTATATAAAATACAGTTAGAAAAAGAAAATGTAGAATATTTTTTTCAAAACAACGTAGGCAGTAGTTAAATATACTGGTTTCCATAAATGAAGAAAAATCCCTATGTTAAGTTAATGGGAAGGTAATGTTAAAGCTGTATAACTTTTAAAATAAATTTTTTTGTTTTGAAAAATGTGATTGCAGAAAAAGATCTCAATCAAATAAATTAATATCTCGATTTTCAACAATATTTAATGAGTTATGGAATTTGAATATTTAACAACAGCAATGCCAGTCTTAAGAAACGTATACAAAACTGAAGAATAGTGAAAGAATTCTTTACACAAAGTTCTAAAATACAAACTTATTTTATTAAACACTTTGATACAATACTTATTACAAAGTTTTAATTAACATCTGAAGTCAATTTTTGTGGCTGGCATTGTTATTGCCAAACATTCAAACTTCCATAACTCATTAAATACTGAACGAATATTGTTGAAAATCAAGATATTGATTTATTTGATTGAGATCTTTATCTGCAATCACATTTTTCAAAACAAAAACTTATTTTAGAAGTTATAGAGCTTTGATGTTAGCTTCCCATTGACTTAATATAGGGATTTTCCTTAATTTATGGAAACCATGTAATAAAAAAATCTTAAAATTTAAAAATTACAGTTCAGATTTAAATTAATTAGTTTAATTATATTCTAATTATTTTAAAGGAAAAACAAATAAGTTTGAAAGTCGACATAGATTTGAAAGTTGTCGTCCAGCCTTATTTGTCTGCAGAATTCACAGTGCAAATCATCCCATGTAAAGTTTTAATATGAACTATATGTTTGCCTAAATTCATATTTTACAAAATAGCTTTATAAAACATATATTATGTTTTAAAATTGCCAGAGAGGTCTGACAAAAGCTTTTTAGTATAATAAATACAGTACAAAGTAGATCTGTGAGGGAAGTGAGACCTCAGCAGAAAGACAACAGATGAAAATATATGCCTTATATGAATCTTGAATCCATCCCCACACAGACCACATTAGTTTGCAGAATCTACATGAGCAAAACGTTCAGGTACTACCATGGCCAGCATGCTTGTCAGACCTTTCACCTATTGAACACATCTGGAACATGATGGGCCGACAACTCCAACAACACCCAAGAGGTGTGCCAACAACTATCACTGGAACAGTGACTTCATGCTATTTGCATTTTATCCCTCAGGACGACATTACAGAGCTGTACGATAACCTTCCTTGCCATGTTCATGAATGCACTGCTGCGTGGGACAGTTCAACATCATACTAATTATACCACTTAACTGGATAAGTTGGGTTGGGTTGTTTTACCTCTGAGCGGCACTTTTTTGTACACCATGGGCTAAATGGCCAGATCACATGGACCCCGAAGGCTCAGAGAAGGTTGGGGGAGGGGACTCACTGGAACAGCTGTTGGGAGACAGATGGTAGCCTCCCGTCAAGGCCATCCAGCGTGTTCTTTAATGTGCACAGGGTATGGCTCTCCCGCACATGGGGCCACGGCTTAACGTCCCATCCGATGGACGGCGGCCTTTCCAAGCCCATCGGTGTCCCCTACTGAGCGTGGGCAGAGTGGGGAATTTTGCGGAGATAAATCTCGACGCTGACCCAGCTGGGACTCAAACCTGGGAACTACAGATTACGAGCCTGGCGCACTACCGACTGAGCCACCCGCCCCTTAACTGGATAAGTAAAGTGGTAATTTTCCTTATTTTTTTTGATAATGTAATCAATTGCACATCTCAGTGTATGCTAACAGTTGCCTGTGTTTCAATAAAATGGCATTAACCTTTCCAGGTATTGCAATTTTTTTTTCCTGTGGTGTATCATTCCAAAAAATGCGAAATTTTTAATAAAGGAAAGAATCACTACACTAAACATGCTGAGTCAGGTATCGACTGAAGTTGAATGTCATGCCACTAATGGCATGCACATTAAATCTGTTAAATGCCAAATGAAACTTGGAGAATTTCTTAACATTTTGTACACACAATTACTTTTGTTACTTATTTAATAAAATAAACTTTAAAATATGGGTATCCTTTTACAATGACCCTGTATTAATGTCTTTATTAACATAAAAAATATTTTTAACTAAAATCAACATTCAAAAAATCATTAAAAAGACACATTTTTTTTTCACTTACTTCAACTCCTTTGATTGCATTCCTAAGTCCCTGTTCAATTTCAGTTATATCTAATTGCTTTGCCAAAACAGAAGAACGAATCTCCTGAAATCAAATGAAGTTGTATTAATAAAATAATAATAAATACCCCCTCAAGCAGCTGCTTGCCACAGAGGTCTGACAGGAGCCTGTCAGTTTATATGCCACAGTAGAAGATCTGAGAGGATGGCAGGACCTCAGCAGAAAAACAACACGAACATCCATGCCTTACCCGGCGCTCGAACCCAGGTCCCGTAGATCAGTAGCCAAGCGCGCTAACCACTCGGCCACGGGACGGCTTGTTGTATTAATACTGAATTCAAAATATTTTCTAGCCTTAATCATACATTAACCCTTCCAGTATCCAGCCTGAAAAATTGGTTTCCATCTAGAGGTCAAGTTATTTTCTCCCTATGCTCAGCCAAAAAAAAATTAACTTTAAAACTTTTTTTCCAAATCACTAATGAAAGGAATTATGGCATGCTATATGCCAACAGCATTTAATTCTGGATTTTCTGAAAATAAAGTATTTAACAAAAAAAGATGTTATTTTAATAGTACTTTTTTAGAGTCATATAGTAAAAATATGTATATGGTGACACAAATAAAATTTTTATTAAAAAACTAATAGAAATGATTACGATACACATTAATAGAATGACTATACATTTCTGAATAACAAAAAAATTACTTTTTTGGTTTTAAGTAAATATTTTTCTCGTTTTGTAATTTTTTTCTCAGTACCATACTTTGAAAAAACTCCAGGCTTTTAGCCAACTGTGCTGAGTCAGATAAACAAGTCAACTTTAGAATTTTTTTTTAAAAATAACCAATCAACAGAAATAGGTTATGTTATATACCAAATTTAACAGAATTACAAATTTTATGAAAATAAATAATATAAACAAATTTGCAAGTATACTGATTTTAATAAGCCTTTTTCAATGTGATATGGTGAAAAAGGAGATTGCACTATACAATTAAGGCTTCATTTTGGAAAACCTGGTGAATAAAAATAGTTTAATTATATATTTATCGAAAGGAAATTTCTTTCCTGAATAATATAATATTCAACCTGAAATATGATTTTCATTTCTTTTAATTATTCTTTTCAGTATTGTATATTTTAAACATGGCCAGTGTTTTACAACATGACTTAGCTTTCTCACATTCACAGGATTTTCCGAACTGGTTATGAAATAGAAAATAAATTTCCTTGGCTGCTTTTTTTTTTACTAAGCATTATGAATTTTTTCTTTTTGTGTTGAAGTTTGGTGATTTTGGCTGTGCAGAAAAGTTTCTCCACAAAAGAAAAAAAAAAACAGCATTATATCAATCTGTGTGGCACAGCCAAGTACTGGGGGAGGGAGGTGCCTTTAAAAACCATTCAGTATAAACATAAAAATTTGCAATTAAAATAAATTATATTCTTCTTGAGGGGAGGGGGTTGAAACGTTCACAGTGACTTTAGCAGAGGGGAAACCTTCCTGAAATTGCCCTCCCACACAATGGCTGATTTCCATATCCAAGAGATTCATTTTCAGAAAATGGTACAAGCTCAAAGTTTTTTAATAAAAAAACAAGAAATAATGAAAAAAAAAATTACATATAACCTAATGTGATGTTAAATAAAATATCCGCAACAACTTTTAAGCCAGCCTCTGATGTAGCATAACTCAGAAAGACTGATAAATCAGTCAACTGAAAGATCACTAACTTATGGAAATAAATATACAGAAATGAATTTGCTTCCATATACAAGACCTCATTTATTTTCAAAAAATGATACCAGATCAAAGTTTTACTGGAAAAGTAATAAATAATAAAATACAAATTAACATATAGCCTAATGCAATGCTAAAATATCCACAGCAACAATAATTACAAACGATGTAACATAACTATGAAAAATCATTACTTATCAATCAGCCAAAAGATCGTTAATTTCCAAAAATAAATATACTGAAATGAAAACCAAGGTTTAAATATAAAAAAAGTAAATACTAATTTTTACAAAGGGTATCCAATATGCTGGAACTAAAACAATATGGGAGCCATATTGTTATACCATATTGTATTGAGATAGCATGTGTCAGCCATCTGCTTGCCTCAGTGAGCCATAAGTAATTAAATGCAGATGTACCCAGAATTTCTAAAGAAGAATGCTATTACTTTCAGTTTCGATTTTAAGAGTGGGAAAGATGCATAGAATTCTGGAAAAAATGATAAAAATAATTTTGGGAATACTGAAATAGGTTTATGACAGAAAAGAGTGTGAAATAAAAAAAAAATGGTGGTATGTACTTTGTAATTACTTCCAAAATATACCATTTTTAAAAATAGTAGGGTTTTTTTTTGTTTTTTTAAGAGATTTTCAAAATTTAAAGGAAAAATTTTCAAAAATTTAAGGAAAAATTTGTTGATAATAGTTCAAACCAAACTTGTGAGTTTAATTCAGAAAGTTGCTTCAGCAAATAGGAATGTTAACAAGCAAATCGGCAACACCGTTTAGTGCTTCTAAGATATTGCAATCAGATGGCTTCATAAAATTATTTATATTGTAGTTTAATAAAATATGCATCAAATTAAAAAACAAAAAAATATTAATTTTGAAGCCTGAATTATATATTTTTATAAGATATATATATATATAAATTACGTCATTTTTATTTCAAAAAAATCGATTTTCTTTTTGTTGTACTAAAAACAGATACATACTTTCTTGGCCCCTCATTTCGGATTCTGTGAACATATACAGATAAAGTGGACACTGGGAAGGTTATTATATTTTACACAGTTTTACTTTTATAATATCTTCATAATTTTTAGTTTTATGAAACATTGATTCTTATTTTAATAATCCCATCAATGTTTTGGGAAAAAATACTTGTATTCTAGTTTGCATGATTGTTTGTTAAAATGTGCTTCATTACTTCATCATTAAGAGCAGAAGCATCAGTTTCTTCAATATCTATCATTTTAGCAAAATAAAATAAAAAAAAGTATTCTGGGAGAGTTTGTGCAGTTTCGTTTGTCTACATTCTATGTAGAAAGGCATGACTGTTCGACTACGGAAACCATTTATAAGGAATTCAGGAATTGCTCAGTTAAAACAACTACAACAATTGATTTTGACAAGCTACCTGTCAAAATCTGAAATTTACAAAATAATGATTAAAAGTGTGCTCGTTGTTTAGCAGCATATATACTTAGCAGTTAATATCCACCATGAGGGTGTAAAAAACAAAGAAATGGGTATCTGATAATATGTATCTGATGTAATGTGACAGTTTTTGTTATCATCAACACAAACAGCAGTTAACATCCTGTTACTTCTATATGAACATACTCCTCAATAAAATAGATGTCTAATAAAAAGTATATCAAACATTTTCTCTTTTTTCATGTATAAAAAAAATTCCAAGTAAAATATCATTTTACTTGGAATTATAATTGTTTTGAACTTTATAATTTTTTTGAAAATAATGTCCTGAAAGGTATTTTTTAAGAGAAAATATTGGGTGTAGTGTTCTAGTTTGAAGATTACTTGGCCCTCCTTGTTTGGCTTGAAAACTGTCTTTTGGAAGGAAAAGAGTTGAAACACACTGATATACAGAATAAAACTATATGAAAGGAAGTTTAAAAAAAAAAGAACATAATATGTCATGCTATTAAATCAAGCAATAGTAAATATACAGAGTTTACTGTTGACACAGAAGTCAATAAATAAATAAATAGTTAGCAAAGATCATAAATTGTAGAA
The DNA here is from genome assembly GCA_038380435.1 of Ryuthela nishihirai. Taxonomy (NCBI): domain Eukaryota; kingdom Metazoa; phylum Arthropoda; class Arachnida; order Araneae; family Heptathelidae; genus Ryuthela; species Ryuthela nishihirai. Next base: position 69,255 of record JAWZYU010000599.1, read on the forward strand.
GAATGTTATTACATGTGCTAAAAATTTACAATTACAGGTAGTCCTTAAGATACATAATTTCATTTATACATTGATGTCCCAAAATGTTAATATTTTAGTCATGTGAGAATCAACATGCTATGATTTGACTAAACAAAGGGTTGCCATATATCACCACTTTTAATACCTGCTTAAATGTCAAAATATTCAAAAATTTTGCTTTTAAACCACATGTCTGATGTGGTTTTTCTATGAAATCTAGTGCAATTTGTCTTTCTTTTAGCACTGACTGTTCATAAATAACATTGATAAGTTTTAAACATAAATGATAATCACAGTGTAACCTGTTGACTTTTTAATGTCTATAAATCAATAAATATTTTGTGGAAAAAATTTCACCGACATACGGGACTTGAACTTGCATCTCTCCGGAAACATGCCAGAGTATTCTACCATTAAACTAATGCCAGTTCTGTCTTTTTTCCACTAATTTAAGACTTTAAACTCTTCACCGAGATTTTCGGCACCAACTGTTGTCTAGGTTTGAACAGGATTTTATAGTCATTCATGACAAACATTAGTTATATGAAAAAAATTACTTGTAAACTATTATTTATAGAGGAGATTCATATTGAAAAACCATTTTGTGGATAACTCTGCTCTTGATTTATTTTCTCCCAGGCAGAACAACTTTTTCACAAAATTTTTATAAACAAATCTAGTAAAAGAAAGAAGTCTGATATTCTAGAGAAATCTGTTATATTGAAATATATAAAGAGAAAATAAAACAGAAGACTTTGCAGTTGATCATAAAATCATCTGCAAGAAATTTTGATCCAAAAATAGAAAAATCAACAAAGTCCAAGCATTAGCCCCACACCAGGCAATTAGTACCCACACCAAGCATTAGTACACCAGGCAATCCCTTAATTTATATTCTTGAATATTCTGTGAAAGAGGATTCAGACTGCAAAAAATCTATAGATCTTTCAAATCTATCAAGAACACAATAACTTCTGCAGCTCTCCTCACATTGCCTTTCATGACATGCAGCATTCCACTAATATCTGGTGCATGTAGCAGTGTTTATTAAAGCATATATGTATATTTTAATGCATAAATATAGCATACAATATTAATACCATAAGCATACAATACTCCTGCAAAAAGCCTCCATCATCTTGTAAGCTCCATGCCTCAATGAATTCAGGCTGTTTTGAAGGTCAAAGGACACTACTCATTAGTTGTACCTAATAAACTAGCATCTCAGTGTATGCTGTATGCTGACTGTTTTATCTTTACGATGTGTTTAATAAAAAAGCTAATTGTGATAAATTTTTAAAAAAGTTTGCATTTGGTCAAATTCAAGACACAAAAATTTTAATAATTATAACTGTAACAACCTCCTTTAATGAAAACTTACCACACCCAATTTTGTAAAAGCATTACTGTTTTCTTTTAAATATTTTAATTCAGTACTTCAAGTTTTGAAATAAAATACTATTTAAAAATGTTCACAATTACTTTAGAAACAATTTTTTAAATTTAAAATTGCACAACTGACAATAAGGAAAGAATAATAGAGTACTTTTCAAATTAGTTAATGAAATATATTAATTTATATTTATCACACTTACTCTGAGCTCAATCTCCTTGGCCAACAAGTCATACAATGTAGCTCCTTTCATTGTTATTTCTGAGGCTAAATGTCGAGTCATTTTTAAATCACCCAGCTATCAACAGTAAGAACAAAATTGGAAATCATATATAAAATTTTGCAAATAATAATCAACTGAATGGATGCATTATGATCAAAACACATGTTACCCAATTTTATAACTGAATGGAAGTAAATAATAAAAACAATGTCTAATTACCTCTATCTATTAGATATTAAATAAAAAAGAAAAGAAAATTGTAATTTTTTGAATCCAGGTTTCAAAATCAGGTTTTTATAGTTAAAGACTTGAAGTTTTAATGCAATAAATTTCCTGATGAAATTCGGTAAGTCTCTTGAACACATACAGATCCCTCGAGAGAGAGGAGAGCTGTTGATATTCAGTACTCACGTGCACTTGGAGATAGAGGAAGGGGATTCATTGGGAGGAGACAGATTAGAACTTCCTGTCAATGCCATCTACTGCATCTTCAAAGCACATAGGGCCAGGCTTAATGCTCCATTCAATGAAATTTTCAACCCTTCAGGTCCTCTTTCTCACTGAGGGTGGAGCTTGGGTTAGCAGAGAAATTTTAAGGCATGTGGCCTTAAAATGATAAACATATCTGGTATAATAACCACTGTCTGGAATCATGGAGAAACATATCTGGTATGATAACACACTGTCTGGAATCATGGAGAAACATATCTGGTATGATAACCACTGTCTGGAATGATAGAGAAACATATCTGGTATGATAACCACTGTTTGGAATGATAGAGAAACATATCTGGTATGATAACCACTGTCTGGAATGATAGAGAAACATATCTGGTATGATAACCAGTGTCTGGAATGATAGAGAAATATATCTCGTATGATAACCACTGTCTGGAATCATGGAGAAACATATCTGGTATGATAACCACTGTCTGGAATGATAGAGAAACATATCTGGTATGATAACCACTGTTTGGAATGATAGAGAAACATATCTGGTATGATAACCACTGTCTGGAATGATAAACATATCTGGTATGATAACCACTGTCTGGAATGATAGAGAAACATATCTGGTATGATAACCACTGTCTGGAATGATAGAGAAATATATCTCGTATGATAACCACTGTCTGGAATCATGGAGAAACATATCTGGTATGATAACCACTGTCTGGAATGATAGAGAAACGTATCTGGTATGATAACAAGTGTCTGGAATGATAGAGAAACATATCTGGTATGATAACCACTGTCTGGAATCATGGAGAAACCTATCTGGTATGATAACCACTGTCTGGAATCATGGAGAAACATATCTGGTATGATAACCACGATCTGGAATCATGGGGAAACATATCTGGTATGATAACCTCAATCAGTAGTATAGTAGAAACCTCAATCATTTTATAATTTTTTAAGAACAATATGTTTAGTGATGAAAAACATTGCAAGGTTTGAAGCTTCATGATAGAAAAGTCTGTGATGATGTGTGATAACTATGAAAACTGACTCAATGTAACATGCGAGCTAACGTATGGTAACGTTTAGTTCAGAATTTTGTTAGAGATTCAGTACTAAATAAATCATGCAATATGGAATGTAATATTCATGTTTCAGGTCTATATAATATATAGAAATATTTCGTGGACTCTCTAATAAAGATGTCTACAGAATATGGTAGCAAAAATTTCTTATTTCAATAATAAAACAGAGAAATTTATAAACTATAAATATATATGCATTGGTTTCAATTACTACTAGTAATATTTAATAACTGTGAAGACATCTTAATCATTTTGCTCTCAATATATCAATACGTTGACATCTTGAAAGTGAAAGGGTTAACATAGAATATTAGAACACAAATATGAGTTTAGTACAGTTGTTTAGTGTTAAATGATTGCATTAAAATGCTCACTTTAATGAAATTTAATGCAAAAAGTATTAATTACTTTATTCTTTGTACAATGCTTTTTTGATTACTTTCTAATTTGATTATAATTTAACATTAGTATATGTAAACTCAAGATGTTTGTAATATACAATAATTAAGCAACATTTAATTTTTTACTTTATGCAACTGATCAACATTAATTTGCTCTCAGTTAATGTACAAAGCTTTCTATCTCAGCAAATCATGAGTTCTCAATGGTATTGAAAAATTATTAGTAAAAATTTGGATATTAATAATAGTAACAATTGATAAAATTCATAATTTATTAACTAATATATTAAACACTAATTACAAATAGAATAATTCATACCTTGGATGATAAATCAAAGTTAAAACTTATTGCAGAATCTTCTACCGTGGAATCTATATCAATATCAGCTTTTGTTCTCATTGCTTCATACAGTAAAGAGGTGATCTTCAACAGTTCTTTAACAGCATATCCATCAGCCATATACAGTTTTTTGGTATTCAGCTTAATATGAGCTTTTGTGGCCTTAAAAATATTAATATATATACAAAATATAAATTTTCATACTTCAAAAATAAATAGTCATAAATTTAAAATTAATCTGTTTTTTCTGTATATACATATCAGCATAATCTTCAGTGATTTGGATGCAATTGAAAGCTATGAATAACAAGTTTCCCCACATGAAATATACAAAACTGGACAGAAATATGAGTATGTTAATGGAAAATCAAATTTTAAGCAACATAACTTCCAACACATTTTTTACGGGAAAAATATACCAAAATTTGGTTTAAAAAATTTTGATTTTCAATGCTTCATTTCATTTAACCATTCATTTGATGGGTTTTGAATTTTTTTATACACAGAAAATGTCAGTTCTTTTTCTATTTTACCTCTATTATCCATTTTTTTTAGTAAACACAAATTATCATTTAAAGGCTTTCTTTATTTATTCAGTACAGGTACTGTCAAAGATTGTGGTACCCATATGTCACACAGGCAAGCCAATTTCAGTAAGATGAGGCTGCCCCTTTATCTCATATAAAGTTATGCAAATGGTTATTATTTAGATTTGTGGGAACTAGAATATTTAATCAATGTTCCCAGTCATAAGAACTCAACTTAAAATTATTCAAAACATAAATAATAAATCCACAGAGTTATCTGTTGAGGTTGTATTCTGCATAAAGGCAAAACTATTTATTGACATAAACAATAACTTTAACATACCAAGATGAGCTTAGTGATTCCACAAAGATATTAGTTCCTGGAGTAAGTGAAATTTAATATGTACTAATTTTTGTATTACTAAGTATTTTTGTTTACTAAGCTAAACAGTGCTGTTAACTACAACTGTTATTCCTGGTAACATTTCAACTTAGTTGCAGAACAACTGATCTTAAGACTTAAGTGATTTACTACTGTTGACAATAATTATTTTTGAAGAATTTTTTTTTCCACCAAAGTAAGTTCTTGGATTCCATGTCAACAGGTAATTCTGTGTATTTATTATTGATGGCCAATAAATGTTTAGTGGAAAAAATTTTGCCAACAAACGGGACTTGAACTGCATCTTTTCAGAAACATGCCAGAGTGTTGGTATTAGTTCAAAGTAGAATACTCTAGCACATTTCTGGAGAAATGCAGGTTTGAGTTCCATACATCATTAAAAATTTTTCCACGAAACATTTATCAATTTATAGATGTTAAAAAGTCAACTGGTAATTCTGTGAATGTCATTTATTGCTATTAATGGATGATAACTATATGCATATGCACAAGGAGTAAGCAACTATTGCAGTGCTGCTGGTCCTACTATGCATTTCATGACAAATGTGTGGACACCTCTTCAGGTATATCATCATCATCATTATCCTCAAGCAGCCATGGGCTACAGAGGTCCAACCAGACCGTGCAATTTAGTTCTCCAAGCAAGTCTATCCTGAACTACATCTACTGCATCTGGCCACTGCACACCAATTCTAACAAGGTCCTGTTTGACATTGTCAGCCCACCGCATCCTAGGTCTCCCCTTCTTTCTGAGGCCTTTAGGCACACTGTTCATAACCCTATTCGCCAATCTATAATTATTCATACGGGCAACATGGCCAAACCAACGGAGTCTCTCTCTGCACAATATGCTGCTTAAAGGAGGTTGCAAACTCCTTTGCCTAATCTCATCATTAGTTACAAAGTTGAACCACCTAATGCAAAACTGCGTAAGCATCTGGAATCAAAAGCATCTAGTTTCCTGTTATCTTGTTTACAAAGTGTCCAAGTTTCACTACCATAACTAACCCTAGAAAGAACCAAACTATTATACAGTCTAATTTCAGTCTTTAGGTGTGTTATTCCTATTTCTCCACACTCGCCTTAGAATCTTAAAAGTCCCGGCAGCAATCCCTATTCGTCTGTTAATCTCATGCCGCACATCACCATTATCTGTTACATAGCTCCCAAGATAATTAAACTGTGACACCTGCTCAAGACTGCAACCATTCAGATTAACTGAATCACAGCCTGCCTGACCAATTTTCATCACTTTAGTTTTCTCTCTGTTTATAACCAAACCTACTCTACTACCAGTCTCATCAACAGCTCGAATGAAAGAGTTCATCTCATCAACATCATTTGCCAAAAGGGCTAAATCATCAGCATAATCTAAATCAGAAATTTTCGTATCTCCAGCGCATTTAAGGCCAAAATCTTTCCCTTGAAGTGAATTTCGCATAACATAATCAATAACCAAGCTAAAGAGAAAAGGAGACAAAATGCACCCTTGTCGAACACCAGAAGTAATGCTAAACCAATTGCTACAAGCCTTACCAACTCTGACACACGACTCAGTATTATTATAGAGAGCTTTCATAATGTTAACTAACTTGTCTGGTATACCATATGATCTCACAATCAACCACAAATTATGACGATCAACAGAGTCGAAAGCCTTTTTGAAATCAACAAAGCTAGCAACCAAAGGTTTCTGAAACTCTAAACACTTCTCAAGAATCTGCCTAAGTGAAAATATCTGATCCACACATCCCCTACCACTTCTGAATCCACATTGCTCATCACGCAATTGACTGTCAACCAGATTCTTAATTCTATTAAGCACAATCATGGAAAGAACTTTACCTGGAACAGAGAGTAGGCTGATACCCCTATAGTTATCACAAGAACTGCGATCACCTTTTTTGAAAATAGAGATAACAATAGCTCTGGTAAAATCCTTAGGAACCATGCCTTTATCATAAAAGATATTCAGAATTTCAGTCATCCAAGTGGTAACCGAAACATTCCCAGCTCTAAGCATTTCGGTAGTAATTTCATCTACCCCTGGGGATTTATGAAGTTTAAGTTTAGAAACAGCCAAAATAACTTCAGATTGTGTTATAGGGCCAACATTAAAGTCACCAATGCATCTATCATCATTGCAAACAATGGGAATAGAACTAACCGCATTGTTTAGAACATCACTGAAATGCTCAGCTCAACTAGCCATGACAGAATCCTCCCCTTCTATAACCTTACCTTGTTTATCCTTCAATCCTTGTATGCCTGTCCGTTTTCAACCACACAAAACATTAACTATCTGGTACAGCTCTCTGCTGTTGTGCTGTCTAACTGCTTCCTCGGCTTTGTCAGCCAAACCATCAAGCCAAAGATTCTTATCAGCAGCTAACTGATCCTTTACAAGTTTATTAAGGTCTCTGTAATGCTTTCTATTAGGACTAGTAGAGTATTGATTAAGGGCATTCCTGCAGTTCTTTCTTTCTGAAATAAGCTCAAGTGCCTTATCACTCAGATAATTTTGCCTCTTCTGCTCCTTTTTTCCTAAAAGAGTACTGTTAGTGTCCAAAAAAGCCTGTTTAAAATGATCCCATTCTTCCTCAACTTCAGTAGTAAGCAAACCATGACTGTCATAATGACTAAGTAACCTATCATGGTAAGCTTTGCTATAACTGGATCTTTCAGAGCTTCAGTATTAAAAGTAAATTTTTTAACCCTAGCACAACACTTTTAAGTTTAAGTTGCAACACACTTTTAACAAGGTAATGGTCAGATCCAATTTCAGCTCCCCTATATGCCCTGGTATTCCTAACAGAACTAGCCCATTTGCTGTTAATTAATATGTAATCAATCATATTCTTATGCAGCCCATCAGGTGAAACCCATGTGTACTTATGTATGTCGTGGTGTCTGTAATAAGTGTTAGTTATTCTGAATCCATTGAGTTTACTTACCTGTAGGAGACGTTGCCCATTGCCATTGCAGCTACGAATACCAAAAGGGCCTATTACTCCTCCCCAAAGGTCAGAGTCAGTACCAACTTTGGCATTGAAGTCACCAAGAACAAGGGTAATATCTCCTTTCTTGACAGAATTCAAAATATCCTGAAGTTGTTCATAAAATCTATCCTTCTCATCCTCATCGGCATCCTCAGTGGGGCATAACAGCAGATAACATTCAAGTCTTTAACGCTTGTCTGAAATTTTGCTGTAAGAAACCTTTCATTAATGCACTCATATCCTAGAAGAGCATCGCTAGCGTGTCTGCTGAGAAGCAGACCCACGCCTTGGTGATGCTTATTGTCGTCCCTCCCTGAAAAGAGAAATTTAAGATTATTTTTAAGAATCTGACCCTAATATATACAACAAGTGATATGATACTGGTGAATATTTAAAGCACATTAATCATCTAAGTTTACCTATTAGAGAAGACTGTCATCCTCCAGGTGGAGCAGGTATCCTGGAGCATGAGCTTCCAGGCAGAAGAATACAGCTGAACATTCACATTACATAAGTAACAGGTAAACAGGTAAATTATAATTAATAAAGTTGGAATTTGGTGGTAGCGGTGGGGAATTATTCTTGCACCTTGAAATATTTTAGGTAAACAATATATTTCATAGTATGAACAAGGATGGTGTTTACATTATTTTTAATAATAATACCTCGGCTTGCAATTCAAAGAGAAAAATTAATTTTTGACTGATTATTCATAATTATACTATTTCAAGTACCTGCAACAGCTTCTGTTCGGTATTATCCACTAGTTGATATAAGGTATCTCATGCCTCTGTTCACTTAGGGCTGGCAACCCACAGGGAAACAGAAAACACAACAGCATATTTTCCCTCAATAGAGGCACACCAGTGCAGCAAGTCCAGGATCTGTAATCAAGCTGAAAGCCATAAACCAGTCCAGTGGATATAAATGATCAGCACCAGGACCCTGTGAAGTTGACCACTCCTCAGGAGGGCAGAAAAAGTCCATAGAGGACCAGATCAGTAGACCACACTGATCTGGCAGACCTCCTTTTCTATTCTCTGCCAGAAAAGATTCTCTCTTTTGGAAAGGTACTAACAGCTTGCACCATAAGAAGGCAGGGTCAGATATTAGGTGCTAGGCATGGCTGGTTCTGTGCATCATCAGTGGGGATTTGTATACAGCTCTACTTCCACCGTATGATGAGATACTATTTACAGATCTGGTTGTAGTGATTGGTTTAGCATTGCTAGGGGAGTTAGATAAGGGAGCATTTTGTCTCCTTTTCTCTTTAGTTTGGTTATTGATTATGTTATGTGGAATTCTTTGCAAAGGTAAGATTTTAGCCTCAAATGGTATAGAGATTTCAAAACTTCTAATTTTGTTTATAATATACGTATGATTTGGCCCTGTTGACAAATGATGTTGATGGGATGAATGACAAATGATGTTGAATTCCTTCATTAGGGCTGTTGATGAGACTGGTAATAAAGTAGGTTTAGCGATAAACAGAGAGAAAACTAAAGTGGTGGAAATTGGTCAAGCAGATGATCTTCAGTTGTTTTGAATGGCTGCACTCTTGAGCAAGTGTCTCAGTTTAATTATCTAGGGAGCTATGTAACAGATATTGGTGGGTTGCTGTTATTTTACCTCTGAGCAGCACTTTTTTGCACACCATGGGCTAAATGCCCAGGTTACATGGACCACGAAGGCTCAGAGAACATTGGGGAAGGGGATCCACTAGAACAGCTGTTGGGAGACAGATGGTAGCTTCCCATCAAGCATGTTCTTTAACATGTACAGGGTATGGCTCTCCCACACACAGGGCCATGGCTTAATGTCCCATCTGATGGACAGCAGCCTTTCCAAGCCCATTGGTGTCTCCTACTAACCATGGGCAGGGCAGAGAATTTTGTGGAGATAAATCTCAACGCTGACCCAGCTGGGACTTGAACCTGGGAACTACAGATTACGAGCCTTGCGCGTTACCGACTGAGCCACCCCCACCCCATAGATATTGGTGATGTGTGATATGAGATAAATTGAAGAATAGGGATTGCCACTGGGACTTTTAAGAATCTATGGAGAGTGTGAAAAAATAGGCGTATACACCTAAAGATTAAAATTAGGCTGTACAATAATTTGGTTCTTTCTAAGGTTAGTTATGGTAGCGAAACATGGACCCTTTGTAAGCAGGATAACAAGAAACTTGATGCCTTTAATTCTTGAGATTTATCTCTGCCAAATTCCTCATCCTGTCCACAGTCAGTAGGGGACACCGATGGGCTTGGAAAGACTGCCGTCCGCCGGATGGGACATTAAGCCGTGGCCCCGTGTATGGGAGAGCCATATCCTGTGCACATTAAAGAACACATTGGATGGCCTTGATGGGAGGCTACCATCTGTCTCCCAACAACTGTTCCAGGGGGTCCCCTCCCCCAACCTTCTCTGAGCCTTCGGGGTCCATGTGACCTGGCCATTTAGCCCATGATGTGCAAAAAAGTATTGCTCAGTGGTAAAACAACCCAATCCAATCCTTTAATTCTAGATGCTTACACAGTATCTTTCACATTAAATGGTTTGACTTTGTAAGTAAATGATAGGTTAGAAAGAATCAGCAATCTCCTTTGAGCAGCATATTGTACAAAGAGAAACTGTTGGTTTGGCCATGTTGCCTGTATGCATAGCTGCAGATTGGCAAATATGGTTATGAATAGTATGCTTAAAGGCCTCGTGAAAGGGGAAATTGTAACTTAATTTAAGCATTTTTTTAAAAATTGCAAAATTTTACTGTATTTTTTTTCATTTTATCTTCAGTAAAATTTTTAAAAAATAGATATTTTTCCACATTTTTCTATATTATTTTAATACAAACAATTCATAATATTTCTATCAATATTTAAATCTTTCATTTATTTAGTTTTTCCTAAAATTTTAGTCATTTTATGCATACAATGCACATTCTCAGACTTTTCACGATCAGCAAACTATAAGCCTAAGAAAAGCAATGTCAAAAAATAATTTTGTTTTAAGAGCAATTTTTAATAAAAATTAAAAAAATATATCAGAAAAATGATAAAGAATATGGAAAAAATTCAGTAAAATGTTTCAAAGTATTGAATTTGAGAATGAGTCACTTTATTATGAAGCTGCACAACTACTACGGAAAAGTTTAATTTTAAATTTCCGACAGAAATTTTGGTTCAAAATCACATTTTCCTTATCTTAATTAGGTTATTTGGTTAAATGTAATTAACAGTATTACTAAAAAAAAGTCCTACCTTTAAAAAATCGCACTTTGAGATTAATTGGGTAATTCTACCGTTCTCCCAACATTCAGTATTAGAGATCACTGGCAGTTTCATTTTCAATTATTTTAAATTAATTATTGTTTATAATAAATAATTAATTATATTACAAATCATGATCTGCACAATCACAATAGTAACTTTTCAACAATACTGGATCATTGATAATGTTTGATAATCTAAAAACTAAAATATTTTTATGCTTGAGGTTTTCCAAAATATTATCAGTTTTTTTAGAAAGTGAAAAACCACAATGAAACTAGGCTTTCAGACAGAAACAATGGGATCATGATAGATATCTTATCAGATTATAGTACTCTGTTGCATTAGGCACTGAGAATTCAGTTGTCCATAGCTTAAATTTCAAAAATTGACTAGAGAATCACAAGACTAGATTTTTTATAACTATACAATGAAAACTTGAGAAGATACTATATAACTTTATCAGATAAACCAAAGGAGAATGTGTATTTAGACAAGGCTTGCTTAACTACATTAGTGGCAAATACAAGATGACTTTGTTCAATAGTATTTTGAATTTTTTTTCCAAAGATGAGATTGCCTTTTATACTTCTTTCATGTCCTTGTTTTTCTTGGTTAAGGATAAGATGAATTAGTTTTCAAGTAGTCATAACAGAAGCAATAAGTGGACAGAATTAATTGCTTTGAAATACCTATATGAGGTACCAAATGTGAAATTTAATTTGTCACTTAAGGAGTTAAAAGAAAAGTTCTATCAAAGTTTTGTTTATTTCTGCAACTCCAAATTAACTTGGATAGTGAATATTAACTCAGATTCATTATCTCTTACTTTTACTTCTTGTCGTATATAGAACTGTAGCTTGATATTCAGTGGTGGATTAAGATATCTAGAGGCCCAAGGCTCAAAAGCTTCTGTGAGGTCCCTCAAAAATAAAAAATTTCAATTATCTGGGAAGATGTGTATGTGTGTGTGTAAGGAGGGAGAGATGTTCAATCTGCAAAAATTTTTACAACTTACGAATGGAAAAATGTATGCAGCAGGTTAAACAAACTGAATTACAGAAATGCATACAAAGAAAATTTAATATGTATTATACTGTTGATACTACTCTTTTTTATTATTCCTGGCACCTTTTTCTGGAACTTCATTCCCACTTAGAAGGGCACGACTTTCAAAGAGTTTTACAACTGAGGAAATAAGCTTTTAGGAATATACATAGAATATCATAATATTAAGATAATGGAAATAAAAATATACTATTACCTCCAAAAAAAGTTTATATTTTTTAACTATTACTTTTTTTTAGAATGGTCAGTATAATTTGAAATAAAATAAAAATAAAATAAATAACCCCTCAAGCAACTGCTTGCCACAGAGGTCTGACAAGAGCCTGTACTATAAATTTATTATTAAAATGTAATTAATGTTAACACAACAAATTAAGTAGCATTTATTACATTAATTCATACCATGAACTGGGCCACAGATTTGATGAAAATAACTCTGTCTTGCTCAGTATCTACTTCAGATGGCATTTCTACATTTGGATCATATCTAAAAAAATGAATAAATTTCATTTCAGAATTATATATGAAATACAATAGAAATCAAAATTTCTGAGGGGCAACTGCTATTTCTTTATAGGCATCAATACTGGCCCAATAAAATGACCAAATATGTAATATATTTAAAGCTTATGAAATGATGTATGAGGAGTAATATTATTACTTTTAATATAAAGACTTTAATCAAATAATGACTAAAACTTACCATGATTAGCTCCTTAAATCATTATGACAGAGGCAAATTATACATTTTTCTTGCTAAGTAAATCAGTTTTGAAATATTAAATATCGATAATTTAAAAAAAAACACACACAAAGAGAATGATAACTTAATTATCTCTCCAGTTTACATTATTATATCCCGTAAAAATGGGGGTGGGGGTGGCTCAGTCGGTAGCGCACCAGGCTTGTAATCTGTAGTTCCCAGGTTCGAATCCCAGCTGAGTCAGCGTTGAGATTTATCTCCGCAAAACTCCCCGCCCTGCCCACGGTCTGTAGGGGACACCGATGGGCTTGGAAAGGCCACCGTCCGTCGGATGGGACTTTAAGCCGTGGCCCCGTGTGTGGGAGAGCCATACCCTGTGCACGTTAAAGAACACGCTGGATGGCCTTGACAGGAGGCTACCATCTGTCTCCCAACAGCTGTTCCAGTGGGTCCCCTCCCCCAACCTTCTCTGAGCCTTCGGGGTCCTTGTGACCTGGCCATTTAGCCCATGGTGTGCAAAAAAGTGCCGCTCAGAGGTAAAACAACCCAACCCAACCCGTAAAAATGCAATTTATACCAAAATAACATAAACTGAAGCATTTTATTTTTTACTTTTAAAAAAATGAAGCATTCATTTTTTTAAAAGAATAATAAAAACTAGGGTTATGCATAAGTAGACTCTGAAAAATAACACTTCCCTATGCCACATTTGTATATCTCTAAACAAAGTAAAATTAAGACAACTAATAATGTTAGTAAAATAAAGTTTTTTTGGTAGTTTTTTTATGATTATATGGTAAAGATTGTGATGTTGAAATTGTTTGTAGAATTAAAAGATCAAAATTTAAAATAACTACAAGAACAGTTATCACCTTTGGAAAATATGGATCCTCATTTCTTGAGATGAATCACTCTCTCTATCAAGAGAATGAATTCTGAATTTTGCACTCTTTAAAAATGGTAATTCGAATTAATGGATGACTGGAAAAATGCAAATAGTAATATTTTATTAGTATGTATATAATAATAAAAATAATTTCTCATTTATCCTTTAAAATGAAAAATTTTAATTTTTTCCATCTTCCTTGTGAGAAAAAGAGGCAAATCATTGCTGTCAGTCAGTGTAATATCCTCGACACTTTACTATGAGAATTTCAAATTTCCATCGTAAATAGATCACTTGAAATATTTTTTTAACCATTCCAGTGTCAAGCCTGAAAAACTGGTTTCCATTCAGAGGCCAAGCTATTTCCTCCCTATGCTCAGTCAAAAAAAATTAACTTTAGAACTTTTTGCCAAATAACAAATGAAAAGAATTATGGCATGCTATATGCTAAATTAATAAGCATTTAATTCTTGATTTTCTGAAAATAAAATATTTAATGAAAAAGACAGCTAATTTTATTTCAATAGGACTCTTTTAGAGTCCTGTAGTAAAAAAAAAGTATATCTGACAATGCAAATAAAAATTTACTTAAAAAAAACCTAATACACAGATATGGTTATAATGCACATGGATAGAAAGACTATTTATTTCTGTATAACATAAAAAATTAATTTTCTCATTTCAAGTATATATTCTTCTGTTTCATAATTTTTTTCTCGGTAACACACTTTGAGAAAACTCCAGGTTTTTTGCCAACTGTGCTGAGCCACATCGATAAGTTAACTTTGGATTTTTTTTAAATTAACCAATCAACAGAAATAGGTCATGTTATATACCAAATTAAATAATTTTAACTCCAAATCTTATGAAAATTAAAAATTAAAAAATAATTATAAGCATGTTAATTTTAATAAGATGTTTTCACATTGATATAGTGCAAAAATAGATCAGATTATAAGTTTAAGGTTTAATGTTGGAAAACGTGATGAATAAAAATAGTTATATTATAATAATCGAAAGTAAAATTCTTTCCAAATAATATAATATTCATTACTTGAAACATAATATTTATTTCTTTTAATGATTATTTGCAGTGTGGTATATTTAAAACATGGGCTAATGTTATACAAGGTGACTTGGATTGCTCGCATTAATAGGATTTCCTGCCCTGTTTATGAAATGGAAAAAACTCTTTTTTGGCTGCTGTTTTATTTTACTAAACAGTATGGACTTTTGGATGAAGTTTGGCAATCTTGGCTGAGTGCAGAAAAGTTTGTGTACCAAGGGTAAAAAACAAACGTCTATATCATCAGAGTGGCACAGTCAATATATTAAGAGTGCATTAAAACTGTTGCATATAAACTTAAAAGGTTGTAATTTGATATTTTTAAAATGAAATTTTGCTGGGGAAATTTTGCCAAAACTGCCCTCTCACAGAAGGACTGATATCCATGCCATGGAAGTTCTTTTTGCTTCTGCATCCAAGACCTCAATCATTTTCAGGACTTTCAGGAAAAGATACAAGATCAAAAATTTTTTTTTACTGAAAAATAAAGAAATAATAAAAGAAAAATTAATATATAAGCTAATGTGATGTGAAACAAACTATCTACTGCAACTAGTTGTAAGCCAGCCAGCCAATACAGCACAACTCTGAAATAGCAATAATTATCAATCGACAAAAAGATCGATAATTTACGGAAATAAAGTAGATCTGCAGAAATGAAAACTAATGTTAAGTTAAAAAAAAAAGGAAATAAAATACTAATTTTATGCAGGGAGTTTATAACCCAATTTGTAGATAGGAAGTATTTAACTTAAATCATCCAAGTAAACAACTTACTGTATCAAAGAAGTCCTTTTTGCATCCATGGCCATTTTCAGGAAACAATACAAGATCAAAGTTTTTTACATGAATATAAAGAAATAGTAAAATAGTAACATATAACCTAAGGCAATGTTAAATAACATCCCCAAAAACTTGTAAAGCCAGTCATCCAATGTAGCATAACTCTAAAAAAACAATAGCTCAGCTGACAGGAAAATCAATAAGAAAATTTACAGAAATGAAAATGAAGGTTAATACTGACTAGAAGCATGGTGCCATTATCCTATATCCCAGAACTCTTTCTGTAAACATCCACTATAGGGTCACTTTACTGCATATATTAGCAATAATAAAGTCACTGCACTCAACTTCACCTGCTGCTGACATACTTTACACTGCAGGGAACTTTGGAACAGCAACTTGGCTTGCTTCCTATTTCTGAAAAAGCTCATGTTACTTACAGTTTTGATTTTAAGAGCAGAAAAGATGCATAGAATGCTGGGTTAAATGATATAAATAATTCTGGGAATACTGAAATAGGTTTATGGCAGAAAAGAGTGAAAAATGAAAAAAAAAATGGCAGTATGTACTTTGTAATTACTTCCAAAATCTGCCATTTTTAAAAATAGCAGTTCTTTTGTTAATTTTTAGTTTTTTGAAAATTTAAGGAAAAATTCATTGATAATAATTCAAATCAAACTTGTAAACTTAAATCAGAAGGTTGCCTCAGCAAAGAGGAAGGTTAACAAACAAATTGGCAATACTATTTAGCACTTCTAAGAAATGGCAATCAGATGGCTTTAACAAATTATTTATACTGTAGTTTAATAAAATATGCATCAAATGAAGGAACAAAATATTATTTTTCCATCCTGAATTATATATTTTGATAAGATATATTATAAAAAAATTTAACAATGGCAATTTTTATTTTTAAAAAATCAATTATTTTTTGTTGTACTAAAAACATATAAATACATCCCCAGCCTCTCATTATGGATTCTTCGAATGTGGAAGGGTTAAAGTTTTGCATTTTCCACAATTAGTGCCCTCAAATGATGGTAATTCAAATTACATGGGGTTTTGAAAAAATGTGAATCATAATATTTCACTATACCTACCCAACTTAAAAAGAACCTTTCAAATTATCTCTTGCAATAAAAAAGGCACTTTCTCACTTTGTTGGGATGCTTCATTTCTGAGTGGTACTTTTTTGCATGCAATGGGTTAAATGGACAGGTTACAAGGACCCTGAGGGCTCAAAGAAGATTGGAAGAAGAAAACCCACTGGACAGCTATTAAAAGACAAATGGTAGGATATTATCATCAAAGCCATCCAGTATGTCTTTCAAAGTGCACAGGGTATGGTTCTCCCTCACATGGGGTCATGGCTTAACATCCTGTCCAACAGACAGCAGCCTTTCCAAGCATATTGGTGTCCCCTACTGAATGAAGGGCAAAGCGGGGAGTTTTGCAGAGAAAAAACTCAACAATAGGAATGGGCTCTGTCTTAAGGCCAATTATTTTTTTAACTTTTATCAATGATTTCTGCTCTTTAAAAATCAATGGTAAGATTATCAGTTTTGCTGATGATACTGCTATTGCATTTACAGCAGAAACTTTTTCTGACCTACAAAGTATAAGAAATAATGATTTAACAGATATTATTAGAGAAATTTTAGATACATTTAGATAAATTATAGTTAGCTTATTTTAGATAAATTTAGAGCTTATTTTAGATAAATTTAGAGATTTTAGATAAATTTAGAGTTAGCTTATTTAAGCTAACTCTAAATTTATCTAAAACAAAATATATATTGCACACTCTAAAAAATAAATTTGATACTGTAGATAATTTAACAGTTAAAATCCATGAAACTAATTGTGATATTAATGAGGCCTGTTGCTATGTGTCTATTGATAGAATGGATGAAATAAAGTATTTAGGAATAACAATTGATCAAAATCTGAATTGGAGGCCACACGTTCAAAAATTAATCAAAAAACTTAGAGCAATGTGGCGTAAAGTGTACTACTTAAAAAAATTGTGATTTTTTTAAGTAGTACACTTTACACTTATTATTGTTGGATTCATTCTGCAGTGCATTATGGGCTACTATGCTATGGTGGTACTTATAAGTCAACCCTGAAACCACTGACTGCCCTCCAAAATAAAATTATTAGAAAGAAACTAATGGAAGTATTTATCAAAATAAAAATAACACACTTCAAAATTTTAAACTGCTGACTTTCACTTGTTTGTTTATAAATTGATGATTTATAAACAAGGAGCTTTAAAATTGTATTGGTGGAGTATTTATCTTTAAGAAAAAATTAAAGTTTTATCTCTCACATACACTCAACTTGCTTTCCCACTACCAGCATCCCTGTGGTAAGGGGAAAATCAGTGTTGTCAATGCAAATCTCATAACCCTCACACCAAAATTCAATTTTCTAGCATAAATATGTCATTTGCAACACATATTCATTTAAAATTTTGCAGTTTTCAACTTTTTGGAGCATTATTGTAGAGGGTGTAATTGAAGCTTTTGGGAGATTCAGAGTGTGTAAACTGTAATATTTCATCTATAACTATCTGACCAAAAAATAATTTTTATATATAAAACTGAAAAAGTTGAATGTATACAGATAAACAGACAGGAGACAGACAAAAAAGTGAAAACATTAGCTCATTTTTTTTTTATAAAATGCTAAAAATAATACAAAATAATATATATATATGTATTATATAAAAAATATATATGTATTTGATTTACTACAATCAAGGAAAAAACTGATCCTAGAAATTACATTTAGTTTGTGTAAACCTTTTAATAAAAGGAAAAATAAATAAAAATAATAATTTTTTCCCCTTCAAGAGGCTGCTTGCCACAGAGGTCTGACAGGAGCCTACCAGTTTAATACGCAATAGTAGAAGGTCTATGAGGATGGTGGGACCTCAGCAGAAAGACAACAAAAACATCCATGCCTTGACCAGGGCTCGAACCTAGCTCCCTTTGATCAGTAGCCAAGCAAGTTAACCACTCGGCCATGGGATGGCTCTATAAAAGGATATACCTCAAAAAACTAAAGTCAATATTGACTACTGCCTCAGTTAGTTCTTAAGCATTACACAAAGTATGCCTGCTGGAAGAGAAGATAGCTCCCTAATTACTATGACAATTAAAGCTATTTTTCTATTGAGAATATTAATGTAGCCTTTTAACTTTGAATCCATAAATATAGCAACACACATAACACCTCAGAAAAGAGTAACAATCATCCCAATACAATGGGGAAATACAAATTCAGTCTCAAGGGTTTAATTTATTAATCAATAATAGTACATTAATAATAATATAGAAATATAAAACTATACATAATAACAATTGTGGAAAAAGAAAAGTGAAAAAATTACAGGAAATTTATTTTATGAAATGACTGACAGCTTTCTTTCTTTCAACATTAAAACTTTTCAGTAAAACTTACCTTTTAACAAGCCACTGAAGTATTTCAGCTACTAAAAGGAAATTTGGATTTCTAAAATTCTCTAAAGATACGAGTCTGGGATAACCTAAGGCCCTCATCATTTCAGTGAAATCTGGAAAAGGATGAAAGCATGAGTAGTTTCTTGCTGAAATTAAAATATAAAATCCTATCTATCATAAGAAATTTAAAAACTGCAGCAGCATTTTAATTTCAAAGCAGAGCTTTCACAAGTAGTGTGTGTTTTATTTTTCACTTGCTTTTTATCAATGACAGTCATAAGGAGGGCTCCAGGGGGTCATGACCTCGTGAGCTTCTTTTTTTTTTCTTCGGTCATTTTCATTATTGAAAGAATTAGGGGAGCAAAGTTTGGTCACCATTGCCCCTTTTAGGAAGGAAAACCCCTAATACCATCAGAGATCAAATGACAAGGTGTTAAAAAGTAAATTGATTAATAAAAAATCCATTAGTAAAGTTAAGAGTATCTTTTCTGGACTACAAACTCTTCCATATGACCCAAAAAGCCCCGTCCAGGCTTGAGATTTATGATGCCCCTGATTACTATTGTATATCTTATGTAATGTCCACACTTTTTTAACCTTACTGGTAAATACTACAAGAGTTCTTACTATAGTAAACTGCTGTGTGGCAGAAGGCAAAAAATATATAAGAGAGCTGTTTGTGTAAGAACATGATTATCAATACTTACAATAATTTCCTTAGTGAACAAAAAAGGGAATATACTATTTCATACTATTTCAAGGTGGGTAATACAAGTACTGGGAGCATCCTGTGCAGTCCAAGAAGTTTAGTTACACCAAAAACTATGAAACTAAATATGAATATAAGAAAAAAAATTCAAGTTTTCAGAAATAATTCCTTTTCCTACTAATATTGCATGAAAACAATATTTTTCTTTCTTGCAACTATGTAATGCAATGCAAATGGCAATGGTACCATCTGCACAACAGCCTTTCTTCCCTATCTATGGCAGTTAATCTCTTTAATTATGCAAAAGGAAATTGAAGGGTAACTTGAAAATCTGTTGTCACATGATTAATTTCCCATCCCCCAGGAATTTGCACTAAGCAACACATTGATCATAACTTGAGGTTTTTATTGAGCTGTGGATACACTCCTTAATCTGAAAGAATAACCAATTTGTCTTAAAAAATGTTGACCACTACAGTTAATTAATGCTTTCATTGCTGAGTAATTAGTGGACAGCTAAATCCATTGTGATGATTGTTTTTTACACTTTTTTTTTAATATGGAAAATAATAATAATAAAGCACAAACTGAATAAATACATACTAACCCAAACCTTATGTGATGAAGGTAGATCTATAATTACAGATCATGTAACATTGCCGGGTATTCCCTTTACTATTTCTGCTCTTTAAAAATCCATGGTAAGATTAACAGTTTCGTTGATGATAGTGCTATTACATTTACAGCAGATCACTACAAATCTGCATCACTACAGATATCTATCTATATATAGGTACAGGGAGTATGACTTGAACATTTTTATGCTTATGATAGATGACAACATGCATCTGTGAAGTTTGAATGCTTTCATTAATTTTTTGCATCCATAAGTTGCCCGTCCCATGGCCTAGTGATTAGCTCGCTTGGCTACTGATTGAAGGGACCTGGGTTCAAGCACTGGGTAAGGCATGGATGTGTGTGTTGTTTTCTGCTGAGGTCCTGCCATCCTCACAGACCTTCTACTATGGCATATAAACCGACAGGCTCCTGTCAGGCCTCTGTGGCAAGCAGTTGCTTGAGGGGGTATTTATTTTATTTTTAAAGCTATGGGCTCAGCCAGAGATGGATTTCAACCTTCTGAGGCCCTAAGCTACAGTAAGTTTAAGAGGCCCCAAAAATTCAAAAGTCGAAATATATGAATCAATCAATAGCAAATACACGCATTACCTGTTGATATAGAATTCAATCTGGCAACTAAGAGGTGTGGATTCCAGTCCCATTCATTGGCAAAGCACAAGTTTGTTGAAATGTAAACTGTATTTATTTTTCTGATTGAAGGAAACATTGAAAAAATAAATAACTAAACTGATGTGATGAAAGCATTATACTAACATTGGTATACAATAATAACCGAGTAAAGCTGAGATGAACAGTATTTGCATAATATACTGCTCACAAAAATTAGGGGATATTTCAAAATGAATATGAAGCGAAGAAATATCCCCTAATTTTTGTGAGCAGTATAGATTAATTTAAATTAAAAAATTCGTGACACAGTAAACTTCAAACTTAATTTTTGAGGCCCCTCATAATTGCGAGCCCTAAGCTGTAGCATAGTTAGCTTATGCGTAAGTCTGGCCCTGGGCTCAACAATGAAATGGTTAAAAACCATACATAGTGGGTCCTGATGAAATCATAATATTTGGGGAAACTAAAAAATGTGTCTTATTATCTGAGGGGAGCAAAAGCTTAAAAATGGAACTTTATATTGGAGTCCTGAAAATGCAATTTGGTATTGAAAAGTTTGAAAATAGAACTTTATAAATTGAATTCAATTCTTTATACATTCGAAAATGGAAATAGAACTTAAATGTTGGCAATGAACTTGAAAAAGGAACTTGATATGGGTGCAGTTTAGAAATGTAACTTGATCCATGAGCATTACCTATTATTATTTTTGTTTCACACACATACATATACAAGAAACTGCTGTAATTTAAAGAATTTTTAGTTAAACACTACTATAAGAAGCACTTCAAAATTTATAGTAAAATTGCAAATATTATGAAAGTTTGATGGAATACAAGTATGTTGCTAAACAAAATTATATTTAAATTAATATTTATAAAATATTTTTAAAGATATAGGCAAAGAATGATTGAAATATAAATTCTTTGGATCAAGTTGTTGACTTTGCCCCCCTCCCCCAATATTTTTTTACAGGGGCAGCGGTGGCTCAGTCGGTAGCACGCCAGGCTCGTAATGTGCAGTTTACAGGATAAGTCCAGCTGGGTCAGCGCTGAGACTTATCTCAGCAAAACTCACTGCCCTGCCCATGGTCAGTAGGGGACACCGATGAGCTTAGAAAGGTCACTATCCATTGGATGGGACATTAAGCCGTGGCCCCTGTGTGCGGGAGAGCCAAACCCTGTGCACATTAAAGAACACACTGGATGGCCTTGATGGGAGGCTACCATCTGCCACCCAACAGCTGTTCCAGTGGGTCCCCTCCCCCAACTTTCTTTGAGCCTTCGGGGTCCTTGTGACCTGGTCATTTAGCCCATGATGTGCAAAAAAAAAAAAGCTCAGAGGTAAAACAACCCAAACCAATACTTCTTTACACACATTTCCTATTTTTCAAAGAGCTGGCTCACTGAAAAACTGGCACATCTTACATAAAATTATACTACTATTTAGATGACTTTCCTTACAATCACTTTGTTACATATTACTTGATTCCAACAGGGCAGGGATGGCTCAGTCAGTAGTGTGACATGCTTGTAATCTGCAGTTCCCAGGTTAAGATTTATCTCTGCAAAACTCCCCGCCCTGCCTTCGGTCAGTAGGGGGCACTGATGGGCTTGGAAAGGCCACCATCATCAGATGGAATGTCAAGCTGTGGTCCTATGTGTGGGAGAGCCATAACCCTGTGCACATTAAAAACATGCTGGATGGCCTAGATGGGATACTACCATGTCTCCCAACAACTGTCCAGTGAGTCACCTCCCCCAACCTTCTCTGAGCCTTCAGGGTCCTGTGACCTTGCCATTTAGCACATTGCATGCAAAAAAGTGCTGCTCAGAAATAAAACAACTCAACCAGAACTTGATTCCAATCACACTCTATGGTTTCAAACACTTATGCAGCAATACTGGAAGTATGCAGTACCTCCAGCTTTTCAATGTGAAAAGAGCAACTCTTTAGTGATTCTACAATACTTATGCGAAGTTTTTTTATTCCCTACTAAGTGCATTTATTAGTTTTTCAGGTGCAAGTAAAATATTTCCCAATGGCTTTGTTTGGGTTTTCGATTTAGGTGGTATTTCTTTTCTGTAGTAATTGATCTGTTAAATTGGATTTACTTGCAACATTTTATATTACCTTTCCTTCTGCTGTGCTTGGTTAAAGTGTTCTCTAAAGAGACTGGGCTATTTTTTATTATATATTTGGTGCATCTTTTAATTTTGTTAACATATTGTTTTATGCAATACTGTTTGATGAATTGAAATCCAAAGTGAATGCACAGTATTCCCTGTTAAGAAACAATAATTAACAGATTCCGACGCATGGTGCAATGGTTAGCGCGCTCTGGCATGAATCTGGAGAGATGCGGGTTCGATTCCCGCCGTGGCAGTGATGAATTTTTTTCAGAATCTATTAATTACTGTTTGATGAAGTAGATAGGGATTTGATTAATGCATTATACTGGTAGAGTATAAGAATTGTGTTTATGGTGATTCATGTTGTTGCACATGGAGGGATAAATGACCAGTAGGAAGTGTGAAGTATTCAGGAATTTTTTGTATATCTGTCAAATATATCTTTTATATTGTGTTTTTTTATCTGACCATAGATCAGTCCTAGATTTTTCCATAGACCACTAGGGGCACTGCTGTGTGTACTTTCAATTTGGAGAAATGAATGTAATTGCTTTGTGATTAGAAATGCCAGATCTGAAGATATTTTAATAATTATATTATTTTGCAATATTAATAATAATAATTTTTGTAAATACAAGATACATTCATGCCTTTTCCAGAACTAAAACTATGGTCACTTTACTCTGCAACCAAGCACAAAGAGAGGGCAAATCTAGGGAAGGGGGATGCATGGACCCCTTTTGAGAATGCAAGAAACTGGAGTAGAGGCAAACCCAGGCAAAAAAAATATAAACATATATAACCATGTTAAAGTCCACTTAAATGGAATGAAATTTTTATATTAACCAACATTTTGATTTAATCTTGCCCACCCCATCTCTTCCCCTTTTTTTCTTTTTAGATCAACTTGGTTTGAACATGGGTTTTCCAGTTTGCAATTTGTTACATGTCTCACAGCTGCAACTATCACAGGAAGTAGCTTAGTGTAATCACTTGCACACTAGCTTTCACATGCTGTTGCCATTATGCATGAATTTCCCTATTATACAATCTCTCCCAGGGATCTCCATTTGTGGAAAAAAAGAGTTACTAGGTTGCTTTTCCTTTGAACAACACTTTTTTCACACAATGAATTAAATAGCCAGATCACAAGGACTCTGATCTGGGTAGGGGAAGAGGTCAACTGTTACGCATGGTTGCTTTATCGAGACCACCAAGCTTTACTTTAATGTGCATATGGTTGCAATTTGTTACATGTCTCACAGCTGCAACTATCACAGGAAGTAGCTTGGTGTAATCACTTGCACACTAGCTTTCACATGCTGTTGCCATTATGCATGGTTTTCCCTATTATACGTTCTCCCCCAGGGATCTACATTTGGGGAAAAAGGAGAGTTACTAGGTTGCTTTTCCTTTGAACAACATTTTTTTCACACAATGGATTAAATAGTCAGATCACAAGGACTCAGATCTGGGTAGGGGAAGAGGTCAACTGTTAAGGCATGGGTGCTTACCGAAACCACAAAGCTTTACTTTAATGTGCATATGGTACCATATTTTTATTATTTTTATTTACCATACTTTATGGTGCATATGCTTCTGCACACTGAGATAGAGTTTAACGATATATCTCTAAGACGATGGAAGGCGGCTATCTGAGGCTGAATGTTTCCCCTTCCTCTCTGAAGGCAGAGTAGGCAATGAAAATTTGATGCAAGCAAAATGTGGGGATTCAAACCAGGGAACATCACAAGATTGGTCACTACCAACTAAGCCAATGCCTGCCCCTCGAAGAGGGGAGTGGGAGCTGAGAACAAGTGTTATGGAATTTATATTTATAAAATTTTATTCCTTTCATGATTGTAAGGAAATAAAAATTAACGGAACTTACTTCGCAGATCCCGATAAGACATCTTTACTTATTTTTACTACTACACTGTTTCATATGTAGTTCATCATTGTGAAAAAATAATCGGGGCACCGATTTTCATTTATTATTTGCAAAGATTTCTCGATGATTGCTATATAAACATCCTTACTGCAAAGCGAAATTTTTAACTCATTACATCTCAGACGTATAGGTTACGGTTCATGTGTCCAAGAAATTAAAAAACACATTAGTCCTTGTTGTGGACACCAATCATGATATCGATATGATTGCTCGTTTGTCAATGAAATCTGTGCAAGAGAATAAGGACCTTCAAACGTTCTTTTTTTCCGAAGCTATTTAACTGCCCTCATTTTGTCAGTAAGATAAAGATCGAATACATGCTCAAAAACCAGTGGGGTATTCTGAATAACGCTTCATTTTCTGATAGAGTGGTGTTCGGGTATTTTTCTTCCAAAGAATAAAATGGGTCACGAAACTAAATCAGCTGTACTAATTGCGGCAGAAAAAAAAAATTGCTGATTAGGAATTTAGAGGTGGGGAAGGGGAATATCATGACTTATTAATACTTGAATTGCATACTAGAGGTAACTCTAGAATTGGTTCAAGGTGTTGTAAGTTTTAGTGAAATTAGCCTCCAATAAGGGGCTCCCTACACCAGTCACAAGAGAAGGGCAAGATAGCGGATACCGAAGAAACTGACTCTCAGCTACCTCTCGAAGCTAATAAGAGTACTAATCAGGAGAAAGAAAAAAGAAAACATTAGACCTTGCAGAAGAGGCCAATGTTCTGAAAGAAATCAGTGACCAGTTGGAAGCAAGTTCGCTGCAGCTTCACATTGTGGTGATTACCAAGAATGCTTGAATGAAGCTCCCGGAACAAAACTTCTCTTTCAGCATTGTAGCGGGAGCAGTTGAGCAGAACGTGGGATACAGTCTTAGGTGTACAACAAGTGGCACAGTTTGGACTGTAAGCAGGGCCGTCGTCAATTAGATCGCACCCTGAGGCAAAACAATTAAATAGCCCCTCAAAAGGTCAGAGTTGTGCATACACCCTGTCGACGATACTGACTGTAAGCTCTACCGAAAGTGTGAAACGTAGCGTTGCTGTAGATGACACCAACTTGGAGACGATGAAGGAGAGTCTCCTCAGATCTGCGGAGATTACCGAGGTTAGGAGCAGTGAGAGAAGGCTCAACCAGGTACCTGAATAAGGAACATCTGCTATCATTCTACCACTGGGCAAGATGATACTGGATCATTAGTTGTGAGGCAGAACTCTTGCAGTCGCTAAGAGATAGAGAGTAATTATTTACACACCTCTGACTCTCCAGCACGTAGGGATACCTGGCAATGAGCTCGTTGATTCACATGGCGAGCGCCTCCGTTGCGATGTGATCAACGAGCTCATTGCCAGGTATTCCTGCATGGGAAGGGATCCACTGGAAATAAACCGTGATTCCGGCAGGAGTGACCTTGGAGCAAGTCTCCATGATCTTCTGGATGAGCAAGGGGTTACAGCTCTTGCTGTCTCGCTTCTGGAGAGCTTCGAAGGCTGACTTCGAGTCATAGAGGATAATAAAGTTGCCACTCCCGAGGCTGAGGATAAAGAGCACAGCTTCAAGGATAGCGTAAAGTGCTACACTGGTGGAGGAAACGAGATGCGGGAGACGGAAACCTCTGGCAATGCCAGTGTCGGGGATGGCAAAGGCAAAGGCAGCATGTAGCCTCTCCTGGTTCACAGATCCGTCAACGTAGACCTCAGAATATCTCTCATATCGTGCAGTGACATAGGAGGTGGATAAAAGTCTGACGGCCATTGGATCTGAGTCGCTCTTTCGACCTAGAGAAGGGACAGTGACATTGATCATAAGATCACTGTTTCTTCAGGGTGGAAGGTCAGAGAAGAGCGTATTGCTAGCAGTGGAGTTGGCAAGGACAACTCAGTCATAGAAGTCAGTGGCAGACACAGCGATGGCAGAGTCTGTCCTCTCTTGCAACTTCCTGAGAAGCTCATGGTTAAAGAGGAGGGAATGGAGCCTCGAGAGATGACACGTATATCTATCTTCTGGTGCAGGCAGAAAGGCATGTCATCAAACTCTGCAATGAAAAACGCATTTGGTGTGTTAGGGCAGAGTCCAAGACAGTGGCAGAGAGATATAGTGTGTATAGTGGCCAACTTGCTCAGCAGTGAAGCAGAGGCATTGCTCAGAAGATGATCACTGTAGTTGACGCGGGAAAGGATCAAGTGCCGTACCCACTGCAGAAGTCCCTGCAAGACAGGAGGGTCTTGCAGGAACTTCCCCGTACCAGCCAGGGAAGACAGTATATTTCTCTGTGCTGTGCCAACTGTCTTAAGATGCTGGATGTGAAGTCCCCAGGTCAGCCTGTTGTCCAGGACCACACCAAGGAAATTATACAGTTGATATATTATGATGAATCATAGGAAGAGTTCATGCGCAAGTGTGTTTTAAGCATAGGTTCTTAGCAGTTCTTTTTCTTCTACAATTTAGGACAGATTATATATGTAGAGGTCTATATAAGTTACAGTCGATCCTCGAATTTTGCGGGTTTAACTTTGGCGGATTTGATTATTCGAGAGTTTGCCACCAATAATTAAATGGGAATTTCTTTGGAGTTTTGCGGCCTACTGCGGAAAATTGCAAACAACAGG